>PKML01043572.1:0-32934 GCA_002933935.1 Eutrema yunnanense | reverse complement strand
TTTATTATCTTGTCTTTAAATTGATTAGGATCATTAGAAAACCTTTATTTGATTAGCTTAGATTAAGAAGTGTCTCGTATTCTCTGTGTGTTGTTCTCGTGCCTCCTTGTGGATTCGATCCCTAAGTGCTACAATGACATACCATTAGATTGTGGTATTGTGCACAATGGGTTAATTATGCGAACCGTAAAAAGTTCACTATCAATTTGGCGCCGTTGCCGGGGAGGTTTAGCAATAGCCATAGGGATTAGGACTCTTTTTGAGACTAAGTTTTATTTTTCTTTGTTTACTAATCTTTCCACCTTGTTTGCTCTTCTCTCTATAGGTGCATGAACTTTCAAAGGCGAGGTATGAATATGAATCTAGCACCACCGGTTAGAGATGCAAATGAGAACCGAGAAGAGGTTGCTCATAGGGTTAGAGCACCGAGGTTGATTGGAGCGGGTGATGTTCCCAACGCCCATGGTAGAAGAATTTGTGGAATTACACAAGCAGGTTCGTGATAATTTGGAATTGGCGACAGCCAAGTACAAATCTGATGTTGACACTCATCGTCGGGAGCTCCAATTCAAGGTTGGTGACAAAGTTTGGGCAGTCCTCACCAAAGATAGGTTCCCACCACATACTTACAATAAGTTGAAAGCTCGGAAGATTGGCCCTTTGGCCATCGTGGAGAAGATCAACAACAACGCCTACCGTCTTCAACTTCCACCGGACATGCATACGGCTGATGTGTTCAACGTAAAGCATCTGGTACCGTTCCATGAGAGTGATGCCCCTGAAAATTCGAGGTCGAATTTTCTCCCTACCCCGGGAGACCTGATGTAGCACATCTTCATCCGTGTGTAACACACCTTCTTTTCTGTGTTATTTGGCTCTTCGTTTGTGTCGTTGTTTTAGCATTATTGGGCTTTTGTTTTATGTCTTGGATTTGGGCTTTTAAATGTTGGCTTAGAGATGTTTTGTCTCCAAGTCTTTTAATTAGGGTTTTAGCAAATTAGTATAAGTATTTTTATTATTGTAACGTTGAACTTTTTCTCAATTTCACGTCTTCGATTCTCTTTGTTCTCTCAGAAATAAAACTTGAGATCTAAGCAACAAGTGTTATCGAAATCCATTGATCTTCGAGAAACCCTTGTTTACCCGCTGCAACACATTACCTTGCTTCATTGGTCAGTTTCAAGAAGTGCGTAATGAAGTCTTAATAAGTATATATATGCTATGTTTCAAAATCTATATCAACTTGAAAGCCTAATGTGGACAATGCGGTGGTGTCTTAATGTCTTTTAAAGCACAATTTTTTCTGCTCACATTTGGTTACAAACTCCACAAAATTTGTTAGGATAATTTGTTCAGAAACTGCGCGCTCCCCCTTTGCGACCGAACCCTCTCAAAGATTTTGAAGAATCAGTTTATCTACTTTGTTCTTTCCTAAATCAGTCTACGACCATAACGTTAAGACTAATTTTTTGGCTCGTCTTGCAAGAGTTAGAAATATTTTGTTATCTTTTGTTAGCACTTATGTGTCATTTTGGTTCTCTTTTGTTAGCGAGCGATGTCATTTTTATTTGATCAATGAAGAAGTGCTTTTGTTGCAAATATGTAAGTATAAAAACACACCGAGTATCAATATAATGAAACTTTAGTCTTTATTAGCTATCGTCCGTTCCCAAATACATTACAAAAAAAATTACATCGATTGATGACTATTCCATTAAGAAATCATTGATAGTCAAAAGATACTCGATACTCATATATATAGAAGCATGAATGAAAGCATATAACTAGCTAATTCACTCCAAGTAGAGAAGGACCAAAAGAAAACAACCCTATTGATTAAAAGATCATCCGATGAACAAACTCTTACGAGTAATATTAGAATTTTCAGTACCCTTTTGGCGAATGTACTAACTCCGCAATTAGCTTCTGCTGCAACCAAGCTAAGTCGAAGCAGACAAAACTATTTACCTGTCGGTACATTATGTTCACACACAATAAATAAGCATAAATACAAAAACCCTAAAATAACTCTAAATATGTAACTGTACCTCGACTTGTATAGTGTACATGAGCCTCTCATTGACTCGTGCGGTTAAAGAGCTAATGACTTCAAGTCCTTGCTCGTGAAGAACCTCAAGAACTTTTGAGAGTGCCCGAGCCTCGAGACCTGATGCTGAGCTATTCACAACCACCTCGATGCCGCTCACACACGGTTGCACCATGACACTCGCTGAATCCGATCTACTTGACCCAGATCCAGATCCAGAAACGGATCCAGTTTGACTACAAGGGTCCGAACAAATCGGACCAATCTCTCTCTTTAACTCGTCTCTTCTTGTGGCTAGATCTTTTATCCGTGTTTGTGTGTCCTTGATGAAATTTACTGCTCCGTTTACATGATCTGACATCGCTCTCTTTCCCTGCGAAGAAAGAGAGCTATAAACCTGTCAAAACTAAAGCCCTGGCAAACAAAATATCTCGTATCAATGACTTTGAGAGGAAAGCTATGTATTTTTAGTCTATGAGTAAATATATGAACCTTGATGTATTGGAGAGGAAGTTGGCAACGAAGAGAGGCAAAAAGGATGGCCATTTCTTGTCTTCTTTGCCTTTCGATGTTGCGATGGAGAAGTTTTTTCTCCTTCGTCGTTTTGTCTTTTTCATGAGACATATGACTCTGGCGCCTTGTCTTTTTAGGACTATTACAAGGATCCATGGGTTGAGAGAGGTTTGGCAATGGCAGATCTCAGCAGGATTCGTGGTTTCTTTTCTTTTTTTTAGTTAGCTTATTATGTCTTATAGGATACTGCCCTTAAATAATTGGGTCTGTCACCTTTAATCATATTTTCATGGAAGAAGAAAAAGAAAGAAAAAGAAGAAGACTTTATACCAAATAATGCAGCCTTGGGAGTTGTTCTTTTCTTTAGTCGTATATACTTTGGTTTAATGTAGTAGTTGCACTATTTTGTTACACGTGACAAAACTTTATGCTTTGTATTGGGATTAGGTAGAGATTAATGGGTCATGGGCCTTAATCTCTAGGGAGTGTGTGAAGATTGTCCCACATCAGAAGTGGGAAGGGACATTGACTAATATATAAGGGACTTGGGCCAATCCACTCATTGCCAATTGGTTTGGTTTTGAGTTCGAAGCCCATGAAACTTAACATGGTATCAGAGCCCGAACACACACTGCCCGTAATCCGGCCTAGAAGAAGGCCCAACCGCCCCGACCCGAGGATTGATGGTCTGTCAAGATTAATGGCTAGATCCATTTGATATACTTGCCAATCACGAACCGCTGCAACACCAAGAACAAGCCTAATTGTACTCATCTTTACAACATGCGCAAAGGTTTCGTCGTAATCGACACCTTCTTCTTGTCGATTTCCCAAGACTACTAAACGTGCTTTGTATCTCTCAATGGTACCATCTGATCGATACTTGATAGTATAAACCCATTTATTTCCAATTGCACGTTTTCCAGCAGGAAGATCCTCGATTATCCATGTATTATTTTTCTGAAGCGCCTGAACTTCGTTACCCATAGCATCTCGCCAGATTTTCAATTTCACAGCTTGTTTATACGAGTGTGGTATCTCACCAGCCGTAACAGCAGCCAAAAATGCCTTATGAGTCTCAGAGAATCGATGACAATCAATGTAATCTTCAATCGGATAAGCAGATTTCGAATCCAAACCTGAGGTCACATTCACATTAATTGTGAAAAATTCCTTCAAGACAACCGGTTTTGTTTTGAGACGATGTCCCCGCCCAAGAAGTTGGACCGGTTCTTGTTGCGGTGGAGGATTAGATGGCGGTGGACGTTGTGGTGGTGGAGATTCGGATTCCGACGTCTCAACGTCGTGTTGAGTACTGGTGTCGTGTTCTGTCGTTTGCAACAAAGATCGTGAAGAAGATGAACTTAGTGGATCAGGGTCATGAGTGTGTATTGGGCCTGGTGGAAAATGTTGTTGTGGCCCATTACTTTCTAACAAATCAAGAATAATAAGATTAACTTGTTGTTGGGCCGTGTGGCCCATATCTTTGCCATCTTCTTCGTTTCTTGATGCAGCATACGGGAACTCATTTTCACTGAATATCACATCTCTGGAGACAAAAAAAAATTCTTCTTCTAGATCAAATAATTTCCACCCCTTCTGACCATATGGATAGCCAAGAAAATACATTTTCTTGTTCTTGATGCAAATTTATCACCTTTATGATTTTGGTTATGTGCATAGCACAAAGAACCAAATACCCTCAAATGAGCATAGGCTGGAGTAGTTTTGTAAATCAGCTCGTGAGGAGTTTTTCCGTCGAGAACCATTGATGGCGTTCTGTTGATTAAATAACCCGCAGTAAGAATGCACTCACCCCAAAACTGAATAGGCAATTTTGCTTGGAACCGCAATGCCCGAGCTATATTCAAGACGTGACGGTGCTTCCGTTCTACTCTACCGTTCTGATGCGGGGTTCCCACGCACGACGTTTCATGGTGAATTCCATGTGTGAGGAAATAATCTCGCATACAGACGAACTCCGTTCCGTTGTCGCTTCTTAAGGTCTTAATTTTTGCTTCAAATTGCTGTGTTACTAAAGCCATAAAATTGCGTAAGTGTCATTGCGTTTCACTTTTCTCCACCATCAAATATATCCAAACACCGCGTGAATAATCATCAACTATCGTCAAGAAATAACGGGCACCAGAATGTGTTGGTGTTCGATAAGGCCCCACACATCACAATGAATCAATTGAAAAATTCCCAAACTTTTATTTTGACTCAAAGGAAACGATTCACGAGTTTGCTTAGCTCGCATACAAATGTCACACACTGTTTCTGAAAAATCTCTAACTCTGGAAACATCAACATTTGGAATCAAGCTAACTATTTTCGGTGAAGCATGTCCCAAACGCTTGTGCCATAGATCCACTGTGGTATCCACGTTTGTTCTTAAGGCCACCACGGACTCAATACTCCGAAAATAAAAACTTCCAGCCTCTCGTTTACCAACTCCAGTCACTATCCTCGTAATGCGGTCCTGGATCACAAGAAAGTGATCAGCAAGTTGTATAACACAACGATTTTCATCCATCATTTGCCCAACAGAGATCAAATCCGATTTCAATTCCTCAACATGAAACACTGATTTCAGAACCAATGTAGACCCTAAATGCACTGTCCCTTCACGAACCGCAACTCGTTTATTTCCATCAGCAAGAATAATCAGAACTGGAGAGATGTCCCTCAAATCAGTTAACAAATTTAACTTTCCGGTCATGTGATGTGAAGCCCCTGTGTCTAAGATCCAAGAAGAGAAACTAGAACACGTACCCGTTAAATTGTCTGATGGTTTGGTTTTGGTAGTGATGGTGCTTGTGTTATTGCCCGCATTGAGGAGCTTAAGCACGCCACGCCATTGTTCATCCGTAAGCCCAGTCACAGCATCACGATCACTATCTGTGATCACACGATTCGCGTGTTCTTGAGACGGCGTCCCAATCGTCACAGCATTTGCATAAGAGGAAGGCTGGTTTCGAGTGTGTCCTCCATTAAAACCAAATCGACCTCTTCCTCGACCAGCGGTACCTTGCGAGTTGTTTCTTCCTTTTGGACGATCTTCCCACCATTCCGGAAAGCCAATCACGTGAAAACAGTTATCGGAAGAATGACCCCCATGATTACAATGTTTACAAATCCCAAATTTCTCACGTTCCTCTGTTTTAAAACGAGGACGTGATTGAACCGCGAACGCCATTGCCTCTGGACGTTCTTCCTTCAGACGGTTATTGTTGAGCATATCTTCTTCTTGTCTGACGATATTAAAGACCTCTTCTAAACCAGGAAGAACATCACGTGCCGTCAATGTTGATCGGATGGCATGATAACGCACATCATCAAGCCCGAATAAGAATTGATGAACCATGTCATTCTCCCTATCCTTCTCTTGTTGTGTCCCGAGATTGCAGGTACACTTTCCACACTTACACGTACGGAGAGGTCGGTAGCTGTTTACGTTATCCCAAATCTTGTTGAGTTTTCCGTAATACGCCTCCACGGTCATCCCTTGTTGTTTGCAACAAGCAAGGTCTGCTTTCATCTTCTGGTTACGCGGTCCATTCGAGACCGAGAATCGTTTTCTGATATGGTCCCACAAGTCTCTCGCCACATCACGGTGTGAGATGTTTGTCAACAACTCTGGATCTATCGTCATCTTCATCCAAGAGACGAGCAGAGCATTGATTGTTAACCAATCGTCTAGATCTGGTGAATCATCTGCAGGTTGAGGTATGGTCCCGTCAAGAAAACCAAACTTCTTCCTCGAGCGTAGCGCGGTTTTGAAACCACATGCCCACTCATCATAGTTATTGGTTCGCAAAATCGGATGAGAGATCACGGCTCCCGAGTTATCTGCTGCGGTCAGATCATAAGGTGAGATTGTCCTTCTTACTTCAGCCATCACGTTTTAGGTTTCTGAATTTTTTGGTTTAAGAGGAAAAAATTTGGAATGGCTCTGATACCATGACAAAGTGTCGAAGGAGGCTCTGTGAAAAGGGTTTTCTCTATATTTTATAAAAGGGGTTTACATTCATATATATACTGAATCGATTTAACCTACTTTCCTAATCTAATAAGACACAATGTAAATAGCATAAGTGATTCCAGCCGTAACATACGCAACACTTTGTATGTATAATGTTTTTGTAAGTGTATACTATCTTTTATCAGAACTTTCAGATTTTTCTTACGAATATTTTCATGTGGTGTATAAGCGCTGATTTATGAGATTTATAGGTGAAATGTTATCACACCAATTACTACATTAAGTGAGTGTTCTTTTTGTTAAAAATGTAAATATCACTAAAAAATAAAACGTTTAGGGTTTACATATGCTTAAGCTATCAAATTGGTCCTATGCTAAAAAAGTTAAAAACATGAAAGTGAAGACAACTCAAAATTCAGTGCATTGATAGAACCGTAAATTAAGCCGTTGTTGAGAGTTATAAAAGCAAAGAATGATAATGTGTGTTGGAAAAGAGGTTGGGAAGCGTTCTAATCAATCGATATCAAACAAAGGGAAAGAAGCCAATGATAATGGAGGTACTAGAATCCAAATAGATCACCAACGAGAAGCAATCCACTACTATAAGATCTGAACATATTATTGAAAGATTGATTAGATCGATCATATCAAAATTATGAAAACCATGAAAATTAAAAAATATATAAAAAAATATATGTATATTTATCAATATTTTATTTTATGAAATTTATTTTTATTTCTAAACATAAATATAAATAATATATTTAGAGATATATATATAATTGATACATGGACATGTATGGCGAATGTACGACTATTTGCCACTAAGATCCACAACAATGTTTATATATACATTTTTTATCACATCGAAACTTTTTTATGCTTCAACCATATGATCTATTTTGTATATCTTGTTCATTTTTCTTCCAAATATTGCATGTGATTTGAAGATGACGAGTGAACACAATCAAAATCTGGGTAAGAATTTCAAGTATTTAAAAATGACTAATGATGCATTTTTTTATTTATGAAAGCGGTAACAAAATTATTGTTAGAAAGAAAAACTTGACATCTAATCAATTTGTCTATTGTGATAGTGGATCAGCAGTCAGATAAACGGTAGAATCCAAAATAAAAGCTTTCAAAAAGATAAAGAGGTTGCTTGAATTAGAAAGTTTGTCGTTGAATTATGTGTGGTTTCTACTAATTAAGTTTTGGCCAATAAAACTTTATGGTGGCAACGACGGAACCATTATTATGCAAATAAGAACATGTATATATCACACCGAAAACGTATACATGTACATCTCATTCAAGAAATTTTATATAGAGGTGTTGTGACCATAAGTATATATACATATATATATAGTATTGATGAATACAAATGTTATCGATTTTTAACCTTTTTTTTGTACGTAGTCTAAGCACGAGAGTGGTAGTGCTGTCATAAGAATTAGATTTGCAGAAAAATATGATTTCTGTTATAGTGTGTGATGTTCTTGTATATTATACAATATGATTAAAAGAATAATCTCAACATATCCTCTAGTCAAAATATTATAAAAAGATAAACAGTAAAACTGCCGTCAAGGAAGACAATTAAGTAGTGGGGATAAACTATAAATAGATAGGATGAGTGGAGTGGAGTGGAACTAGGTAAAATATAAGACAGCTCAGACAATTTTGGGACAAGATTAGAAGAGGAGACAACAAAGATCCTAATTTTATAGATGGAAACCAGCTGTTTCATATTGTATTCATGGATCCCACTTTCCCAAATTATTTCGAGCATGATATCACATTTTACTTTTTATGATTATATATATATATACTATTTCGTTATTATTCTTACCGTCATGCATATTTTCGCTTTGTCCCACACCACACCGTTTGATAATTATGTCATTATTTTCAGAACACTATATTCATAAGGAAAATAAACAAATCAAAACCGCGTAATTATATAACTACTCTTATTTGGTCAGTTGAAATAGTGTCATATTTTATATCTATTTAAAAATCTGATAAATAGATTACTCGACAACTACATTCACCCTAAAAAAATTAGTTAGACGGTAAAAGTTTGAATCACTTCCTGGTTATCAAACAAAAAAAAATTGTTATTACATTTTATTCTTTGTTTTGGTTAGGGGTGTACAATGTGGAATGGAATCCCTAAACCCTAAACCTGATGTGATCTAGTCACTCTAAACGATATATTGTACATGGATTTTTGTTAAGTGTATGAATTTTATTTTTGTGGTCGAAGTGTATGAAAACATACAGTTTAAATAAATGGATGGCATATTTAATAATTTTCGTTGGTTATCAAAATTAGCAGAATGCTACCAACTTCGAGCACGACCCTTAAATCCTTGCATATGTGGCCTCGACACTATTAACGTTCTAATTCGTATTTTTTTAATCATAATAATGAATAAATCCCAATTATACAATTTGAACCATATCAATTTGTAAGAGAATCCAAAACACGGATGATTTATGTTCATAAGAGCCTAACAAGATAGAAAACATAAACTGAAATAGTTTATTAGAGCTTTATGTGCAAATAAACTAAAAGAGAGGAAAACGTAAATGAAGAACCAAAAGCTAAAAAAAATCTATAGATATTTTATAACAAAGAGAAGTAGAATTGCTTTGTTGCAAGTTGCAACCCTAAAAAATGTTTACATCAATGCTCATGAGAATATATATAATTTATATATATATATATATATATTATTTGTATTGGATCAAAAAGTTGGGTTTTTGTGTTGGGCATGTGTATGATCCAATACATATCTTACATTTTTTTTTTTGTAATTTTACTTTTTATAATTAGTAATTCATTATAATTTTTTATTATTTTTAATATTATATGGCAAAAATTAATTGGCAAATCTTTGGAAACATGTGATAAAATTTAATTGGAAACCATATAATAAAAAAAAATTAAAATTGATTCCTAATTTTAAAAGATAAATATATTAAACAAAAATAAAAATAGAAATTTTTAAATTATCATAAAATACCGAGTTAATAAAAATAAACATAATAATAAACATAATTAAAATATGAATAAAAATTAAATATTTGGATACATGTGACAAAATTTAATTGCAAACCATATAATATAAAATAAAATAAAATATTCAATAAATAATTATTACTTTTTTAGACTTTTTATCGGTGAGTGATTTCGTATCCTCGTTATCAATATTATTTTATTTATTTTTACAGATGATTTCACTTTTTCATTTTTAAGTTTTTTTTTCACAAGTTATAAATTTTAAATCCCGTATATGTGGGGTCTAGTATAACTATAAAGTACTAATTAACTCCGCTTACGAAAAAATGATTTGTCGACCAAGAAACAACTAAACGAGCTAAACACATCCGATCCACATACATACAAAATAGATGTGAAGTGAACACAACACAACAATACAAGTACAAATAAACTACATACTTATATAAGTCGTTTGCTTGACAAGTTAAGAGAATCTAACTCAACAACCATTTACTTCATTCTGATTAATCTCTCTTCAAGTTCTGTTAAGTCAATCAAAGCCAGATCGTTAACCTGCAAACAAAACAAGCCATATCGTTGTACTCTCAAACATAACATAACTTTGATGTTATAGTAGTATACAACGAATGAAATTTATATTCTATTGAAAAAGTATGGCATGAAGCCATTTCCTTAGAAGATCCTTATACAAAATCAACAAATTTGTTTGTCCTTTTTAATTGGGTATTTTACTATACATATATATATATATATATACGCATGAAGGCTATGAATATTACCACATGTGTGAACATTTTCTTGAAACATAAATATCATAGTTATGATTTCTTCTTTTCAAATATTTGATACTCACCATAGAAAAAAAAATATATATGTGTGGAATTAAATCTGGATATATATACACATACTAGCTAGTATTTTAACATTTTCATGATTGCTATATATATGACTTCAACAAATTTTGTTTGTGTGTGTTTGCTTTTCAATTTACATGTTATAAAATTGTGTTTATCTTTAAATAAAACAACAACATGTAGTACTGTTTTGATGAAAGGAACAAAAATATTAACTAAACACGAAAACCAAACGCAAACGGTTGTATATTAATACTAAATCTTTTTAACAAATTCAAAATTATATTGTAACATGTAAATGCAAACTCAAATATACATAATTGGATTAAGTAAGAGTAATATAGGCTTACCTCAGCATGTATGGTGTAAATCAGCCTATCATCAACTATAGAGGAGATGGAGTTAAGAAGGCAGAGACCATTCTCACAAAGCACTTGAAGAACACTCGAAAGCCGTGGTTGGCCACCGCAGCAGCGGCTGCTAAACACGATTTCAACTCCAACAAAACACTGACGAACCATCACATGATTTATCATCTCCATCTCATCCTTAGAATCATCCAAGAGGCTTCCTCTAGACAGTAACATGAGCTCATCTCTCCTAGAACTCAACTCCTTGATCTTCTTCTGTAAATACTTTATGTAGTTCACCGCCTCGTTCACCTGATCCGACGTCGAACGCTTACCCTAGAGAGACCAAAAGATCCCACCAAGAAACCAAAAAAAAAAACAAGAAAGTTATAGATCTAATTAATAAGGAATCTTTCAAGATAACACTAAGGAACAACAAAAAGTCAAAGCAACACTAGTTATGATCCTTTTTTCATTTTCTTACACAGAAGAACAAGTCAAAAAGACAAAGATTGAGTATAGATCTAAATGAGCCAGTCATCAAGAACCAAAATCAAGATTAGGGTTTGTAGGAGAAGCGACCTGAATAAAGTTAAGAGGGAGAAGAGAACGAAGAGAGACATAAAGAGAAGCCATTTCTTGTCTTCTTTGTTTCTCGATTTCTCTGTGCATCATCTTCTCACTGTCGTTATTATCAGTACTAACTCTCAGCTTCGTACACCGTCTTCTCTTCTCTCGACAATCTTCCATCTAAAAGCTTTGATGCTTGGTCCTAATTAATAATATTATCAAACAAATCTTTTATGAGACAGCAAGATCTGATCTTGTGTGATTTTGTGATCTGGGGTTTGATCTTAGTCTTTAGAAGAACAGCTCAGGGCTTTGATGTAAAGTTGAAAATAATTGCAGCCTTGAGGATTGAGCAAAAGAATTAAATTAAAGATTTGTTTGATAATATTATTTAATTGGAGAAGAAGATACGTTGGTTAGACATACACATATCAGAAAAAGAAGGAAAAATTAATTAAAAATACGTTTGTTTCACGCGGTGTGATGTCGATCTTCTTCTCTACTTCTATTCCGAGATTCCATGATTCTCTACTTCTCTACTTCTATTCCATGATTCTTTTTTTTTTTCCAACCATTATTATCTTTTAAGTACTCAAATCTATACCAATTTATCCACACAAACAAAAAAAAAACCTACATTATATAAACCATTTTTAGTCATAATCTCTATAAAAAAACCATTTTTTTCAACTATTATAATGTCAGGACTTTAAATTTTTTTTTTATAGAGATATTAATTAATTGATAAATTAATTATGGAGAGAGATTATTTTTTAGTCATAATCTTCAAAATTTGTTTTTCAAATGATGCTACACTAAAACATTTAGATGAGTTTAATTGTTAAAACTAGATTTTCACCCGCACGCCCGCGTGAGATAATTTTTTTATAGATTTAATGTAATATTTTCAGATCCTGAAAAACCTAGGATCGAGACAACAATTCGGTCCGGATATAGGTCTAAAACCTGAGACTATAAAATCCGGTAAAACCCGAAAAAACTCAGCAAATAACCGTGAACCGGGCATAATTGTTGACCCGGATGGATCATGGTTAAGTAAAAAATTATTGTGCAATCAAAGGGCTTCATTTATTATTCTTATTGAGTCATTCTGATTTTACAATCTATTACTTTACGGTCTTCTTTCGTTTATGAATAATATTTTATCAACTACAATAATAATTATTTTGTCATTTTAACATATATTTTCAAAAAGAATGAGCAAGTGGGTCAATGGTTGTCACACCTTTGCTGTCATCCTATCGGTGTCGAGTTCGGCTCCACCTGTCCTCCATGTGTGGGGGTATTTGACTATTGGGCCGGCCTGTTGTGGCCCAAAATGATGACCAAAAAAAATATATATATATATATATATATATTTTCAAACATATCTTAGAGATTTATTAGTTTTCATAGTGTATATATATATATAATTTTAATAATTATTGATTGCGATTGGACTGTATCGAACTGATCGATCCATGGACCCGGTGATCTGAAGGATTCTCTAGTTTGCTTTCCGGATCATATTTCAAAACATTAATTTAATGTATTAAAATAAATTTTTATAACATAATTTTTTTATGATTTAAATTAAAATCAAAAAATTTAGCAGAATTTCATCAATTTTCATTTGATATTTCCAATTTAGAATCTTTAAAATCTAATATGATTTGATATTTTCCCAAAATTTTATATTTTCTGATTTTTCTGTTGACTACAAAATAATTCATATTTGACAATTTAATATTATTTCTAGAAAATATCTTTTTAAATTATTTATTTTATAAATTCATGTTTGGCATTTCTATAAATATTTTTCTGATTTATTCTTTAACATTATTTATTTTTAATATACTAAACCAAAAGAATCTAGAAAATCTTTTGTATGTTGTCTAATAAAATCTTTTAAACCACAGATTTTCAACATCGCCTTTCACCCGCAAAGATTTTCTAAAGATATTATATTTAAATTTATATATTATCCCAAATTTGGAATTATATTTATATTTATATATTTATATTTGTAAAAACAAACGATAATGTTAAAATAGTTTCCAAATAGATTTTTTTTTAAAATATGGAGTGTTTGGGTGCAGATACTAAAAATGTTTCTGTTTTAATAAAATAGATGACATGCATGAACTTGAGATTGATTAAAAATCTCATATTTCACAATATAATGTGTGTTATTAGCATGATGGACTAATTAGAAGAAATTGTGGCTAATATTGATTGATGATGAAGTTGAAGACAATACTACGATATTTTGGAAAGTATTTTTTTGGAAAGTACGATACTTTGAAAAGTGTATAATGAATATTAGCAAACACTATACTTTATGCTAAAAGATTTATTGAGGAGTTTTCGAAAAACAATTTTGTAGTGAAAAGATATGTAAACCCCAAGTTTTTTTTGGGGATAGTTTTGCACTTCTAGGTTCTTTTGTGTTATAATGGCCAATACTGCAACACATAGATAGCACATGCTCAATACTTTTAGGGGTCCTGGGGCAAAATGTTTTTTTTCGGGTCCCTTTGGGTAATTAAAAAAAAATTCAGGACCCCTATGCAATAAAAATATTTGAACAAAAACAAAAAAAAGGTGCAGGCCCTAGGACGGTCGCCCTGCTGGCCCCCCTAGTTAAGTCGGGCTTGCACATAGAGGATCCAAATATGACTTAGAATGTTATTTGAAAAAACTAACTGGTTGGTGATCTAGTGATATTTGAGAGTTTTAAAAGTTATTAGTTCAACTCAAAACTTAGAAGGAATAATTGACATTTTGTATTATCACCGGCTGATTCCGAACATTGGAAAAGATTATGGGCCAATGCAAATGTCCGGAACTTTCAAAATTTATCACAAAAACCAAAAAATGTTACTTGAAAATGGCTGAACGTGGTGACTATTGTATTGAAAAACAATCATACCTAAATATATTTAGTAACAAATACAATACAATTACAAACATGTTTAAAAACTCTTTTGACCAAAACTCTGTTAAGATTCATCAAATGTGACAATTAAGCCTTGTTTTATAGGAAAAGGTTTTGATTCGGTTCAATTACAAATGTGATCTAATCACATGGTTTTCTCTAAACCGGTCAATTTCCTTTGTGTTTCACTCGAGTAGACTACTATTCCGTTTCAGTTTATATGTCGTTTATTATTGTTTCACATAAATTAAAAAAACATATTAAATTTTTTATTATACTTCTTATTAATACACTACATAATTTTCTCTCTCTTATTAATAGATTACAATAATAAGGTTAAAACTAGAATTTTGTCTAAAATTCTGCACTGAAAATCTAAAACAACACTTAATTTGAAACAACAAAAAATCAATCCTAAAATGACATATAAAGTGAAACGGATAGAGTAATATTTTGGAACATCTGTACAGTACTTCGATTGGTGCGTGACTGGAAGCTCTCCTCATCAGATCCGACCCGTTGTGGAGGAATCCATGCCCGTTGCTTTTGATTTATTCTAGCTAGGCTCAAGGCCCAATGTTCTACTTTTCTATTTTTCCCTAGTAAATTTCAAGTATAGTCATTTTTGAAAGGGAATGCAAAACTCTAAAATGGTTTGATCAATGGAAAAAAAAAGAGAAACTTTGGGGGTTTTAATTATATTGAAAAGTGCAATTTTAAAAATCAAAAACTTTTAAACTCTGCCCGTGATGAGATATCGGTTGATTCGAGATTGGAACCATATTAGAAAAGAAGAGTATTTACATATGTGAGCTGGCAAAATTTTTGAAATAAATTATGTAAATGACAATGATATAACGTAAAATATATTTTTGACGATTTTATCATTCATGTAATTGTTACGAGATATGTTATCTTTTTTTTCCATAACATGTTATAGCATCTTCAATGGAGGTGTCTCATTGAGACACCCACCATTAGAAAAAAAGAAAAAAAATAGAAAGAGAAAAGAAAGAATGTAGAGAGTGTCTACATTTTTATGGGTGTCTCAACTTCTCCTCACACGTGTCACTCTCTGATTAGTCCAATTTTGTTTTTTAATTTAAAATTTACTTATAAAACTAAATTATATTAATTTAATAATATTATTTGGTTGAAACACCTCTTATGGGTGTCTAACCATTGCAGATACTCTTAGTTTTTACATGTGGGTTGGAGATCCATTCATCCGACCTGGTTTCTCTTCTAAAAAGCATTTTCTCTTTCAATTTTTTTTCTATGCTCACAATTATGGCAGATTATGCTTTGAAACATCTGTAAAACCTTATCCTCTTCGTATTTTCTTTTTGTTTTCAGGCAACGTGGCTTCTTTTCTGACTTAAACGTTGGATGATTTTCAAAATGACTTCCTCTGTAAAAACAACTTTGAAACATCTGAGAATTACTAAAGGGAATGATGTTTTCCTATGGAGAACTATGGCAGGTTCTTATACAGCAAATTTTTTCTAAAGGGAATGATGCCTCCTTCGGTGCCTCCTCCGGACCTTGCTAAAGGGAATGATGTTTTCCTATGGAGAACTATGGCAGGTTCTTATACAGCAAATTTTTCTTCCCGAGGTACGTGGGAACAGCTGAGAATTGCATCCCCTTCAGTAACATGGTCATTGACTGTCTGGTTTAAAGAGGCAATTCCTAGAGCTTCTTTTATTCTTTGGTTAGCGGTTCTTGGTAGATTCCCGACAAGAGATAGGCTGCTTCGGTGGGGTATGAACGTATCCCCTCTGTGTCCTCTTTGCTCATTGGCTTCAGAGACCCTTGAGCACTTGTTCTTTGAGTGCACCTTCTCGCAATCTATATGGCAAGCATTTGCGGGACGAGTAGCGAGCAATCCTCCTTCTCAGATCTTGACAGCAGTGTACTTCATCATCCAACCGCACAATCTGATCTCAAGAGAGCATGTCATTATCTTCAAACTTCTCCTCCAGCTCATTACATATGCAGTTTGGCGCGAGCGCAATGCGCGGGTCTTCTCCAACACCAACTCTCCTCCTAACGTCATCAAAGCATTGGTGGATAGGACGATACGAAACCGACTTCTCTCCTTCCCGCCCGGGGATAGCAACTCCTCATCTCTCCTTGAATTGTATTTTGGTTGTATTTCTCATCCGATTTGAAATATTCTCTATCTTGCTTGGTTCCAATTATGGGTTAGTAAATATGGTAAGTTGTAAGGGTATGCTTTTAGTAACTATAGTAGTATGTAACCTCTAGTTTTTGGTATAAAATCTTAACATTAAAACCAAAAAAAAAAAACTTTGAAACATTTGTAAAACTTTAACGTTAGATAATTTTCAAAATTAAGCTTTGAAATATCTGTAAAAAGACTGCTTTGACTATCCATAGATTCCCCAAAGTTACATTTCACAAGTCCCCAATAAAAGTTTTGTAGAGATTAGGAAACACACACACACACACACAAAATTTTTGAGAAATTATTTCTCAACACTTTATAGAAAACTATTAAACATACATTACACGCCTAGCTTATCGGTTTTACTCGACCTAAAACAAACCCTTAATTACGTTTTTCTATAAAGCACATAAATCCCTTGTATTGTGAACTCTACACAAGGATTCCACAAAACCTTTTAGGCGCCCATCCGGAGCATTTTACCCAAAACCTCTCAAACTCTCAAAATAAATCGTTTATGTGCTCTCTGCAAGAATCGGTGTGTTAGAATTAAGCCAATTTCCTATTCTACTTTTGAGTTGTTTTTCATTTTTCCTTGTTAATAGGAAACTAGGCACAATATTTTCCGAAACACTTTACATTATGTATAGATTTTCATTTATTTTTCTTTTGACAGGTACAATGCTTGCTCCGGTTCCGAAAAAATAAAAAGAGAGAGGTTAAAAAACATAAATAGTGTTGTGAATAAAAGAGTGAGAAAATTATTGTGTCTTTTCCATGAATAATGAGAGGTATATATAAGTATACAAAGACTTGAGGAACAAGTTGAATTTGGAGAATAAGTAAATCTAGAATATCCTGGAACTTTCTAGAATATGGACCTTATAATGGGCATCCATATAATAATTAATAACCATCCCCATTGGATGTCCATTTTAATGAAATGGTAGTAAAGCGCGTAAGATGCTGCCTCATTAAAAACTTTACCAGGAAAACTCAGTGAGGAAAACTATGGTTAAGGGAAAAAAGCGCAACGCGCATTTACTCCCCCTCATAAGTACATTCGTCTAGATCCTTGAGACGACGTAATCCAATAAGATGAACTAATTTCTTGAATGTAGTAGTTGGAATCGCCTTGTTAAATAAGTCTGCCTAATTATCGCTTGAACGAATCTGTAGAACACGAACATCGCCATTCTTTTGCAAGTCATGTGTGAAGAAGAATTTTGGTAGAATGTTATTTGTTTTATCACCTTTGATGTATCATTCCTTAAGTTGTATGATGTTTATCACCTTTGATGTATCATTCCTTAAGTTGTATGATGCATGCATCATTATCTTCGTACATTATCGTTGGAGCTTCTTTCTCTTAAGATATACCACAATCTTCTCGTATATGTTGAATCACAGACCTTAACCATACACACTCGCGACTGGTTTCATGAATAGCTTAAATCTCTGCATGCATGGTTAGAAGAAGTGGATGCGATTGTTTGCTTCATAGAATGCCAGAAAATATATAGCGGTACCACCACATGTGAATACATATCATGTATGTGATTGAACATTATAAGGATCAGATAAGCATCCATTATCTGCAAACCCAATCAAGTCTTCTTTGGAAAGGTTAGAAAAGAATAAACACATGTCTTTCGTTCCTTTGAGGTAACAAAATATATGTTTAATCCCATTCCAATGCCTTCGAGTTGAACATGAGCTAAACCTTGCTAATAAATTTACTGCAAATGATATATCAAATCTTGTATGACTAGCAAGGTATCTCAATGTCCATATTGCACTTAAGTATGGTACTTCAGGACCAAATACCTCTTCATCGTCTTCTCGAGGACGAAAGGGATCTTGTAACACATCAAATTACAACCATTGAGTTACTCGAGGAGTGTGCATCATCTATAAAGAACATTTTAAGCACATTTTCCTTGTATTTCGTTTGATGCACTAGGATTCCATTCTTTAGATTCACATTTTCTAAAACGTGAGTTCCTTTTATATATATAAAATCCACCCGCAATCGCCCCCGCTACCGCAAACGTTTGTGGGAAAGAGCTTTTCATTTTTGGCAGTACAAAGTAATACAGAACGGTATAAAACAATTTCTATAATTATTATCAAACGCCATCAACCGCTACCACCTACAAACGTGTATTTGCGGGTTTGTGTCTGGGCCTGGGAATTTCATTTCGGGCTTTAAAACTGATTCAGAAAAAGTTCTTTAAACTATGCGTTGGGCTACTTAGCCATTGGGCCTGCGGGCTTTATAATATTTTTATTCTCATGCAATCCAATAATAGAAAATCTTTTAGCGAAAATTGACAAGCTGATGATCACTAAACTACCTTCATTAATAAATTAGAATCAGATATTATTATAGAACAGACTTGGAATTGAGGAAAGCAACAGAAACGAGATATCAAACAAATGCTCTAAAGTCTAAACCAACCAACACACCACATATCTGCAATACTCTAAGGCCAAAAAAAACGGCTCTATCGACGCTGTTTCCTTCGTGTCTTGAACGGGAATTGAGACTGCGGTGACGGTGAGAACTCTGTAGGCAACTCCGGTGGGCTCATTGCTCCTGTAAGCATCCCTAAAACATCTTTCATGGAAGGTCGTGAGACTGGTGATCTCTGCAGACACTGAAGAGCTACCTTAATGCACAAAACCGCTTGTTCTTGGTCCAAAAACTGCAACTTCTCATCCACCAGATCACCGAGCCTCCCTCTTCTCGCCAGCTTCCGTGCCCACGACATGAGATTCGCACGTTGTATGATCTCAGATGCGGGTCCTGTTACTTCCAGCGGACGCCGCCCTGAAACCAGGACTAACAACACAACTCCGTAGCTATACACATCACATTTTTCAGACACATCGTCTATGCTATTACCACAACACTCGGGCGCAACGTAGCACATTGTTCCTCTCATGCTCGGCGTGCTACGGATTCCACAACTCTTAACTGAATCGTGACTGTTTTTGCGCTGTGCTCTCCATTGTTCACCGCCTAACCACCAATCTATGCTACTACCTATGCTGTTACTGCTACTACCTCTTCTTGTCTTCATGTACAATTCTTCATCCGCACACCGCCTTTGATTCAAATCATCACTGTGAAACTCAGATTCCAAAGTTGTCTTCTTCTTCTTCTTCTTCTTCATTCTCTTAGCGAGTTCTTTTCGATACTGATCCTTCCACCACTGTCTCACCATCCTTTGCTTCTTCTTCTCCTCCTCCTTATCTTCATCCAGTGAAAGCCACCATTCTAGCCTCTTGCTACTCTTCTTCTTCTCAAGCTTCTTACTTGACAAAGAAGCTGCTTCCGAGGTTTCAGCAATCCAATCGCTACTCGGTCTCTCCTTCTTAACCTCTGAACCAATCCATTGCATCACATAATCCTTCACTTTCCCTTTACCAACAGTGCCTTCTTGCTTCCACCACCAATCTTTGTTCTCCATCTCTTTCCCATTTCTTTTCACCACATTACCAACCTCAAAGACACTGACTTTCTCCGCCATTTCTGGTGAAATAGAGACACTTGTAGTCGTCTCCGGCGATGTCAGAGGTACCTGCATCGTTTCCGGCGAAGCAACCACCGATCCAGGAACCTTATAAACACTTACCGGAGACTGATCAGTGAATCCAAAGTTAGATTCTTCATACCCAGTCGTGTTAGTTATCACACTCTCTACATCTTCCACTACAGAACCATTACTCTCAAACCTAATTTCATCATCCTCCGATGCTACTGTGACTTTCACTAGATCTGATTTCAACCTCGCGAGACCAAAATCGGCGATTTTAGCGGAGAAGACCCGATCCAATAGTATATTGCTAGGCTTCAAATCGCCGTGAATCACAGGCGGATTCAAGCTGTGAAGGTGTTCAACCCCTTTCGCGATATCAATCGCAATGAGAAACCGTCGATTCCATTCCATGAGCTCCGGGGGTTTACGGTGGAGAAGCGCGTCCTGGAGATTTCCGTTTTCCATGAGCTCGTAGACGAGAATCAAACGGCGTCTTCTTCGTTTTGGGTCTTGAGAGAATCCGATAACGGAAACTACGTGAGGAGAGTCAAGCTTACCGGCGAAGAACAGCTCGTTCTGAAACTCTCGCTCTCCTTGAAGAGAACCCGAATCCATTACCTTAACGGCTACATTCCCAACGGACGATTGAGGTAAGTTTCCACGGAATACGGAACCGAATCCGCCTTGACCTAGCTTATTCTCCGGCGAGAAAGAGGCGGTTGCTCTGCGGAGAGACGAGTAAGAGAACTCATGTAACGGCGGTCTCTGAGGCGGCGTAGAGGAAGTGTCTACCGCCGCAGAGGATCGGCGTTTGCAGTTGAATTTGTAGAAACAGGCGGAGAGAGTTATGAAGAGAGAGAAGCCGACGCCGGCGGCCATAAGCGGCGGAAAGATGCGCGTAGTACTCTCATGGTGAGCTGACGACGGCTGATTCACCGGTGCCGGCGACGGGATTGCTCGTGACGGCATAGAAATTTGATTGGTCGAATCTGAACCATAAACCGGAAGAAATTTATGATTTTTTTGTTTTTTTTTTCTTTCTCTCAACTAAAATTGTTATTTTTGTTTGTTTCGATTATACTCTCAAAGATGAGCTGTTACGAAATTTGTGTGGTCACACAGTAGTTAATGACTTTTCCTACATTTAATGATTTTTTTTTTTTAAGTTACATCACGCAAAGACTATTATATATGTTTGACGGTTGACACTCTGTGAATTGTTACTAAAATAATTTCAATCAACGTTAATTTAGTGATTAAGTTACACCACATATGTATTATTCTCATTGGTGCTTAATGTGAAACTTAAAGTAATGAGAATGTATAATTAAATAATATCATTTCACATGGGTCATTAAGGATGATGTAAGGGATGAACATGGCTAATTTTCAGGTATTTGTTACCCGGTTTGGCCCGTTCAAATAATTTAATTTGCTATTCCAAAACATTTTCAATCTTTTGCATTTTACCTACCTTGTTAAGGAAAACCGGTCAATCAACTGTCGCATATCCACAGGTTACTTGACTATTTACCATTTTTTTTTTAACGTTGATCTTTAATTTATTATTAAAATTTGAAAAGTACAAAAGCAGCGAAATATAAAAAACTCCATAAAACAAAAACCTGCAGAAAAACAACATTTTTCCGGACTCAAAAGCCAGCAGAAAACAATATTTCTCCGGAGTCCAAAACTGGCAGAGAACAATATTTCTCCAGAGTCAAAAGCCGGCATAACACAATATTTCTCCGGAGTAAAAAAACTACGGAGCCGAAAAGCCCCAAAAAGAAAGGCGAAACCCAAAGGAAAATGGATCATTAGACTAAGCAAAATATACTCTAAATTCTTAACCTGAAACGCTGAACCAAATCACTCCACACGAAATCTCCAAAGAACCAGTTGACGCCGAAAATGAACTGAAGGACAAGAACTTCGAGAAGCACCGCGGCCTAGCATTCCACTAGAAACCGAGGAACATAACTACACCAAGTTCAACCAGCAACATAATCGACAGAGAGAACGCATGACTGAATCGGAACAAAGCAAAGGAGCTACACCAACTCGATCTCTCCACAAAATCGAAGCACTCAAGATGACCTATGCTCAAAGAAAAACCTTGACATTCGTCCGAGAAAACACCAAAAAGGATCAACAACTCTTACACGCGGACACTCGTAAACCAGTCTCGGCCATCTACAGACACAAAAACTGGTTGCCTCCTCGCAAGAGAAGAATTGAAAATCGACCCCACTGCTTCGTCTTGAAACTACCCTCCAAAACTAATGAAAACCTCAGAAAGTAGCAAGTAGATGCCTCAACAGCGAAATACCATCCAAATGGCGAGCCCAAAACGAATCCTAGCTCCACTCTAAACACCGAAACCTCGAGTGGACTAGAAAGGGTAATAGAACCATAGACCACTTACAAAGCCCACAAATGTACCCAATACCTATTAACCCACATAGCCACCAAAGAAGACAAACCCGAGGCGAGACCTTCAGGCAGGTCTTTCACGGCGAGCCGGTATCCGACGAGAACACAGCGGCTGAGTAGGCTAGGAAACACCTCCGACGCAAGGTAGAGACATGGATCTCCAACCATCAAAGACATTGAATCTCGAACATCGACAGATCCAGGAATCCCAGAGAACTACAGCAACGAAACCAGAGGCGAGAGAAAGAAGATAGACACTGTCGGACACCGGTCCGAGAAGCAGAAACGACGACGGCGCCGCCCTAGGGTAATCGCCTCCTAAACCCTAATCCGACTATTTACCATTCATGTGGAAGATAACTCATAAAGTCTTGGTAAAAAAAATAATAATAATTGCACCCACGATCACTTTTTCAAAGTTTACTTACGTTTATGTTACTTTCTGTTTTTTTTGCCTTATTCTGTGTCAAATGATGATTTTGTCTATGCTTCCTATTGGTCTGTATATTGTTCACAGTTTGATTCGCGCAGTACTGTACATTGATACGACTAAAAAGTCAACCCGTCTACCGTACAAAAAGTGTTAGTTTTCCAATTAAATTAAGAAAATGCTAAAAACTTTATAAAAAAATTCAAAAAATTACTAAATAACCTAGAATCCCAAAAAAAACTCATAAAGTGATTCATTTGTGTAGATAATTTTTTTAAAAGGGTGTAATAAACATTACACAACACTGTTCTTTCGAATTGAATTACCAATCAGGAATTCTTTTTAAAATTTAAATGTTTGGTTAACAAAAAGAAACAACAATATTATTCTAAAAAGGAATAAATTTTAATAAATTAGTGCTTCAAAGTTTTTCCGTTCTTTTGGAGAATCAGTTCTCTCCACTCATCTTTTTATTTTCCACTAACGCTATTCAATAATAGTTTTGGGAAATGGTGGTGGCACATAACATGTCATATGGTTCGACCACCTAACCTCGTAATTGTACCCTCTCTTACGATGCGCTTTTAGGATAAATGACTGACTATTTTAATATGATATGTGTTATCCTGTGATTCGTTTGTATTAAGAAACATTATTTATCTCCAACAAATAGTATGTTAAAAGAGAATTATGTGAGTCTTTCTTGAGTAAAATAGTATCAGTATGTTAAAAAAAAAAAAAAGGATTAGTATATTTTTGTTGCATGTGGAAGTTTCATTCTATGATGGGCAGATGTAATTATTATTATTATTTTTTTTTTTTTGTAGTAACTGCGTGCAGATGAAATTGATTGTTCGGATGATGAATATAAGGAGTGCACATAAATGTATGAGTTTGGAGATGATTTGGATTGCATATACTTTGTTCAAAGATTTTGATGTGAATTAATGAAATCTTAAGAGTTTACTTCGTATACTCTAGTTCCATTATCTACCATAAAACGTGTTTAAAATGTTGTATTAAATAGGATCTACCATAAAATGTTCTCTCCTCTGAGGATTAATGATGTATGTGTAAATCCTATTTAATTTTTAATGTGACTTGACGTGAAACCTTACTACAGGTTTATTATATATTTACGGAACCTTACTACAGAATTTGACTCTTAAAATACTTCCGTAAGATCTCTTAGCCTAAATGTGATTTAGGTTAACTATATCTCGTTAGGTAGCTAATTAGATCACAAAAGTGATTAGTTAGAAATTGTTCCAAAAAAAGTGATTAGTTAGAATTTCCTTTGACAATCTGTTGCTTTAGTTGTTAATTTCAGAATAACTTTTGACATTCAGGTAAGGCACTTACTAAAATTCACCATCCTAGCCCATTTATTTATATAATAAAAACTAGATGGTAAAGAACAATAACCAAGTCTTCATGTCATTAATAATTTGGGTAACAGGACAACCTGTGGAAGGTTAAGTAAGGAGGGAAATGTTAGTAGATTTTCTGATTTGGTAGTTTGAGTTTATCATCTGCTTTACTCACTTTTTTAAGTACAAAATTAAACAAACTACAAAAGAAGAAACAAGATTCTTGATTCTTACCTCAAAATTAAACAAATTACAAAAGAAAAAAACAAGATTCTTAATTTTCACTTTTTGTGTGGTCCAAGTCTCTTGAAACAAAACAAAACAAAACAAAACAAAACGTAGAGAGAAGCTACAAAGGCCCACAAACACAATTATGATTCAAAGAAAAGTGCGACACAAACACTGAGACCATTCTTGGCTCAGAAAATGACCCAAAAAGAATAGAACAAAAAGAGATGAGAATTATTCTTATGAACATTCTCCAATTCACGCTTTTTAACTCCAAAGACAATTCTTGATTCCCAATCTGCGTTTCATAGAAAAGTATTTTCTCTGCGTTTTTTTAATCCAATCTGCATATCGACACATCAACACTATTATCATAAACCAATAAACTACATTTATTTTTAACGTTTTGATGTGTTCTTTAGTTACAAATCGATATTTTGATTGATTGCCCAATTAAAAAGAAAAATGTTTATAAAAAACATCCAAAAATAAAAAGAAAAACGAGGTAAACAATCTATATGAAAATTTAAAGCACAAGAAATTAAAGAAAAAAAATAAGAAAACTGAAAAATTATCTTGAAGCAAACCAATCTCATATAATAGATTAGAGAAAGCAAGACATTTAGTGAAATGGTTATAGTATTTTGATGAAAATAGACAGAGACTATCAATCGCTAGTCCATGGTTATACGAAATATTTATAGTTGTGAATATTATAAATTATTGAAAAAAACTGAAAAAAAATTGACAAAAATAAGCAAATAATACAAAAAATAAGCAAAACATAAGTGTTACAAAAAAAAAATTGGTTATATATTACTTGCTTGAGATTGGTTATATTAGACATAATTATGACATACTTTATAGATATACATATACTTCTTAAATTTCAAATTATTAAATGTTTTTATTTTATTTGTTTTTTTTG
This sequence comes from Eutrema yunnanense, assembly GCA_002933935.1. Classification (NCBI taxonomy): domain Eukaryota; kingdom Viridiplantae; phylum Streptophyta; class Magnoliopsida; order Brassicales; family Brassicaceae; genus Eutrema; species Eutrema yunnanense. The sequence continues at coordinate 7,521 of PKML01043572.1, read as the reverse complement.
CTGAATTGAATTTTATTTAAATTCAAAAAACAAGCAAAGAAAGTACACATTTGGCATAGCTTCAAACTGGATAAACTTAAAGACCGTTGAATCACAAGTAATAGCCGTTCGACGAGGATTCAATGACATTTGATTCCGAAGAATGACCGTTCAAACGAAGATTTTTGATAATCGTTGATTCGCAAGAAATATGATAACAAGGAAGATGAACTAAGAGTTCTAAGGATTTATTTTATTAATCAAAAATCTAATTACATTTGAGCCTAGTGGTGTATTTAAATACAAGACGACAAACCGAAACCCCTAATCTAAAGTATAAATAAAACCGACAAAACATAGTTAGAAAAATTAAAGGAAGAAGCCCCGTTGGTAAATGAATGTCTATGTGGGCTTCCGTCAGCTGGGTTCGATTTGGGTTGACCATCGGGGTTTTCACATGGTTTCTTTGGACCACATGATTAGTCGGTGATGTTGGACGATGTGCAGTCCTTCAGTGTCAGCGATTCATGTCCTTTGCAGAGGGCGATGCGAAGTCCCCACTGTCGGGGATCACGGTCTCTCGAATCCGGATTACCTGAGTTATCAAAAAAAAAAAGAAGCCCAAAAGATATTAAGTCCAAGCGAGTAAAAGAACTTGGAATCAAAACTCTCAAGAGAAATAGCCTGAATGATTCACTGTATTCGACAACAGAGAATGGCTTCTTATAGCCTTACAACATTAACTCTCAATCAATGAGAAAGATACGTAACGGAAGCAAATAACGAAATAATGCTAAAGCATAATTAGCTCCTGAAATAGTGCTAACAATTATTAGATGATTTGACCAACAAAACAAACTTCCAACAAATTCCTCCCCTTAAACTGAAGCTCTCCTGCAACAGTTTAATCCTCCATTCTTTGTACTCCAAGACGATGCCTGAGCTTCTCATACTGATCAAGCTTGATTGGTTTGGTCATGATGTCTGCAACTTGATCATATGTTCCACAGAAAACCAATTTCAGATCTCCTTTAATTACCAAGTTGCGCAAGTAGTGGTACCTGACATCAATATGTTTTGTTCTGCGATGCATAACAGGATTCTTTGACAATTTTATTGCCGAACTGTTGTCACACATGATGTCGATACAGTCTTCGTTTACAACTTCAAGCTCTCTCAACATACCCTTCAGCCAAACGTAGTGACATGCTGCTGATGTTGCCGCGACGTACTCTGCCTCTGTGGATGATAATGTAACAATGTCCTGCTTTCTTGAACTCCAGCATATCGCAGCATCATTCATCAAGAATACATATCCTGAAGTACTCTTTCTATCATTTGAATCACGAGCATAATCACTATCTGTATAGCCCACCAACTTTGTGATTCGAGATCTCCCATAAAATACTCCACAGTCTATCGTCCCTTTTAAGTACCTAAGTACTCTTTTTGCAATCACCAGATGTTCCTCCTTTGGATCTGCCATAAAGCGTGCTATCAAACAAACTACAAACATTAAGTCAGGCCTTGTTACCGTGAGATACATTAGGCATCCAACAAGTTGCTTGTAGAGTGTTGAATCGACTCCTCCTTTTCCTTCCTTTGTAATGATTGTACCAGGAACAATGGGATTCCTTACTGCGTTGCAATCCCACATATGGAACCTTTCCAAAACTTCTTTTGCGTATTTCGCCTGGCAGATGTGTATTCCTTTACTACTTTGATGAACCTCCACTCCAAGAAAGAACTTCATTCTCCCCATGTCTGTCATCTCGAATTCTTTTTGCATTGACGTTTTAAACTCTGCACATAGTAGTTCATCATTCCCAGTGAATATTAGGTCGTCAACATAGAGACTTACCACCAACAAGTTGCCGTTTTTCTTTTTCGAGAACAAGGTGTGATCGTAGTTACTCTTCTCAAACCCCTCCTTCTCGAAATATGCCTCGATCCGACTAAACCAAGCACGTGGAGCTTGCTTTAGTCCATAGAGAGCTTTCCTTAACCGATAGACTTTATCTTCCTCCCCTGCTCTGATAAATCCTTCCGGTTGCTCAACGTAAACTTCCTCCTTTAATTCTCCATACAAAAAAGCGCTTTTAACGTCAAGTTGATAAACTAACCAACCCCGTTGTGCCGCAACAGCTAGAATGCTTCGTATTGTATCCCAACGAGCAACAGGTGCGAACACCTCTGTGTAATCAATTCCAGCAGTTTGAGCATATCCCTTGACCACTAATCGAGCTTTACACTTCTCCACTTCCCCCCTTTTCATTCAACTTTGTTTTATAAACCATTGAGAAGAATCACACATGGGAGCTCGTTTCTCTGCCTTCATATGCGAAGTCAATCGGTGTAAAGTGGTTTTATAAAACAAAGTTGAATGAAAAGGGGGAAGTGGAGAAGTGTAAAGCTCGATTAGTGGTCAAGGGATATGCTCAAACTGCTAGAATTGATTACACAGAGGTGTTCGCACCTGTTGCTCGTTGGGATACAATACGAAGCATTCTAGCTGTTGCGGCACAACGGGGTTGGTTAGTTTATCAACTTGACGTTAAAAGCGCTTTTTTGTATGGAGAATTAAAGGAGGAAGTTTACGTTGAGCATGTTAAGTTTCATGGGCTTCCAACTCAAAACCAATTGGCAATGAGTGGATTGGCCCAAGTCCCTTATATATTAGTCAATGTCCCTTCCCACTTCCGATGTGGGACAATCTTCACACACTCCCTAGAGATTAAGGCCCATGGCCCATTAATCTCTATCTAATCCCAATACCTCCCCTCGAGATAATGGCTCTTCTAGCCATTAATCTCGACAGACCATCAATCCTCGGGTCGGGGCGGTTGGGCCTTCTTCTGGGCCGGATTACGGGCAGTGTGTGTTCGGGCTCTGATTTCATTGCATCAATCCACTTTTCTTCCTTTTCAGCCTCATAAAAGTTCACCGGATCGTCGCTGACCATAGACAGAGCAAAGACCATAGCAAAATTCATCCAGCTCTCTTCTTCTTCACTTAATTCTTCACCCGATACAAAATCTTGCATCCAAGTTGGTTGTCTTCTCGTCCTTTTAGAGTTTTCTCCAGTTTCGATTTCTCGAATTTCAACTCTTTGGGGGCTGATGGTTTCACCAATTTCTGCATTTTCAGTTTCTGCAGGAGCTGGTTCTGTTGCAGTTTCTGCAGGTGCTTCTTCATCGGTTTCATCTTCTTCAGTAACTCCATCATCTCCCCAAGACAGTTCCTTATGCTCTGGTTTGCTCAATTTCCAATCCCAATTAGCATCTTCTTCGAAGATAACATCTTTGCTAATGATGTATTTCCTTGCAATTGGATCGTACAGCCTATAAGCCTTGGATTCCTCGCTAACTCCAAGTAAGATACATTTGTGGCTTCGGTCATCGAGCTTGATTCTCTTCTGTGCCGGAATGTGAACATGACCAATCGAACCAAACACTCTGAAGTGACTGACCTTCGGCTTCATTCCTGTCCATCTCTCTTCAGGAACTACATCTTTTATAGCTTTTGTCACACTTCGATTCAGAATATAAGCTGTCCATCTTGCTGCATCAGGCCAGAATGATCTTGGCAGTTCTTTCTCGGACAATAAACATCGAACCATGTTCATTATAGTTCGGTTTCTCCTTTCTGCTACTCCGTTTTGTTGAGGAGTATATGCTGTTGTCAGCTGTCTCTTTATGCCATGATCTCTGCAGAACTGATTGAATTTCTCGGATGTGAATTCACCACCTCTGTCCGTGCGCAATCCTCGTATCACGGTTTTCGCCTCATTTTCCACCAAGTTTTTGAACACTTTAAAAGTTTCAAAAGCCTCTGATTTCTCTGTAAGAAAATAAATCCAGGTTTTTCTTGAGAAATCATCAACTAGAACCATTAAGTATCTCTTTCCACTTTGCGATGAAGGAGTAATTGGCCCACATAGATCAGTGTGAATCAATTCTAGCTTCTCAGTTGCTCTCCACTTGCTCTTCTTTGGGAATTTTTCTCGCTGCTGCTTCCCAACATTGCAAACAGTACACACCTTCTCTTCGTTTTTCATGTTTGGTAAACCTTTCACCAATTCCTTTTTCTGCATAACTTGGATGGACGTGTTGTTAAGATGTCCAAACCTTCTGTGCCACAGAGATCCCAAGTCTTCTTCCTCCACCTTGAAACTCTTCTCAGAGACTGGTTTCTCCTTGGCGTAAATCAGGAACATGCGATTCAACGTCATCTTTGTCTCCACGATCAGACCTCTTTGAGGGTGAAAAATTCTGCAGGTTCCATTCTCGATCACAAACTTCAGTTGTTTTTCTTGTAACTGTCCAATGCTCAGCAAGTTGTTGGAGAGAAGTGGAATGTAATAAACATCAGTTATTACTTGAATAATGCCTTGCGCTTCGAATCTGATATTCTCTTTCCCTTCAACTGCCAATCTCGAATTGTTTCCCAAGCGAACTGAATGTTTAAAGTCTCCATTGAGCTCTGTGAACCACGATTTTTCTCCGGTCATATGATTGGAACAACCGGAATCCAGAAACCACACTCCTTTTCTCTCTGCTTTACTCATGTCAGTGTGAGCCATTAACAGCAACTCTTCTTCTTCGTCAAACTCAACGAAGTTTGCTTTTTCTGTGCACTCAAAAGAATAGTGCCCCTTCTTCTCACAGTTGAAGCAAGTTATGGTAGATCGATCCACCGAGAATCTGCCTCTTCCACGTCCTTTGTAACTGCTTCTTCCTCTTCCTCTCCAGTTTCCTCTTCCACGAGCACCCTTCGGTTCGTGCTCCACTTGCAAGACTTGCTCTTCGGTTTTCTTTTCGGTCACTTTGCTCTCATGTATCTGTAGTGACGCCTGCAACTCATCCACAGTGAGTTTGTCAATGTCTTTGGATTCTTCGATTGTGCAAACCACGAAATTAAAGTTTTCAGTGAGACTCCGAAGAATCTTCTCCACAATCTTGACATCATCAAGGACTTCTCCACAATTCTTCATGTCATTGGTTGTCTCCATGACTCTCCCAAAATAGCTGGCCACCGTTTCTCCAGCTTTCATCTCCAATGTTTCAAAAACCTTTCTGAGTCTCTGAAGTTGTGCTCGCTTCACTCGAGCTCCTCCCTGATTTTTCACTTTCATTGAATCCCATAGCTGCTTAGCCGTCTCCTTCTGAGTGATGGTTTTTAGGATGGTTCTGTCAATTGATTGGAACAAATAGTTTTTGGCTTTGAGATCTTTGAGCTTCGCCTCTTCAAGAGATTTTTGTTGTGCCTGATCAGGCGCAGCAAGTGCTCTTAGATCCTCATATCCTGGATCAATGACACCCCAATACTCCTTCGAACGGAGCAGATTCTCCATGACCAAACTCCAGTGGTCATAATCTCCATCAAACAGAGGAACAGATGGTGTGGTGAAATTCTTTTCTGACATTCTCACAAAAAGAAATCTCTCTGCAAACTCTCACAAAATTCGCTCTGATACCAGATAAAAGAACTTGGAATCAAAACTCTCAAGAGAAATAGCCTGAATGATTCACTGTATTCGACAACAGAGAATGGCTTCTTATAGCCTTACAACATTAACTCTCAATCAATGAGAAAGATACGTAACGGAAGCAAATAACGAAATAATGCTAAAGCATAATTAGCTTCTGAAATAGTGCTAACAATTATTAGATGATTTGACCAACAAAACAAACTTCCAACAGCGAGAAGTATGTCGAACAGATCCAAATGAAGATGCGCTGCATCAACATCGCACATTTTGACAGAGTACTATATGTTTCGAAAGCTTTTGACAATCTATCTTTTGGCTGAAAATATTATCTGTCGCCAAAAAAGAAGATAAACTCGGTCTTTAACATATAACTTCTTAAAATAATGACGTATTATTTGTCTGTAAACAAATCCAACCTATATCCAAAATAGAATCTAAGACTTTTCACGAACCATCAATCCAACGTTTGAGAAACCATAAATTCTTCCTATGAGAAAATTATAGTTTAATTCAAATATTTTAAGAAAACTAAACAACACATTGACGCCAATATCAAGACTCAAGACCGGCGTCAAATGAACTAAAACGACCAACCCAAAGCACTACATATTTATTTATCCATTTAGTACACACATGCCAACTAATTAGCTAATATAACACACAATAAACACAACTAGAGTACACATGTTTTCAAGTTAACTCTTATTTTATTGCTAAAACCACCAAATAACCTTATAGCCCATGTCTAAAGTCCAAACAAGTCTTCTTTTTTTTTTCTTTTTTTTTTCACATTCGCCGTTGTTAATGTTTTCGTAACCCCAATTCATAACAAAAACAAAGGACAATTGCGCTAAACCCTAAAACAAATCAAGGCTCATCGCTAAATCAACATTTCTTATTCCTTGGCATTAACCAACCAAAAACGAGTTCTATTGAGAGCTATTCTTGAGATCAATGACAATCACACTTATATTGTCACTGCTTTGTCTACCCAAAGCCAACCGCGTAAGCAACGTTGAAGCCAAAACACTCCTCGAAGGATTCTGTTCTGATCCTCCTCCTACGTTGTCGTCTTCTTGAGCCGTTCTGTTTAAATCAAGGCTCGAGGGATCATCTTCACGGAGACAAAACATAGCTATGTCGCAAGCTAGTTGACTCGAGAGCACGTCCCAAAGCCCATCGCTCGCTAATATTAAGCATTGATCTCCAGATTCCCTTCTCATGAATGTTACTTCTGGTTCCCATGCTACAATTGGCTTTAGATACTTATCCCCTGGTCAGTGGATTCTAACACAGTATTAAACTATTTTTTTTTAATTCGTATGAAAAACTCCAAAACAACACTTAACCTAAAACGAAAAACGAATGGGATACATATTTCGGAGAATTTTTTTTTATAGAACATCTTATAAAGTGAAATGAAAATTTATTAAAAATAAAACTCGCACCATACCAAATCTATAACAAACCAATTCATATTAACGTTGGTTTCACATTAGTTACTATTTTTGGAAAACCCAAACAATCTTGATCTCAAAACCGAACCCAAGACCCATGGCCGGCTCAATATTATTATGGGCATTAGGGCAAAAAAAAATTTTGGACCCTTAATTTTTCTTTTTAAAGGTGTTATACTAATTTTTTTAAAAATATATATTTTTGTGTAATGTTTTTGTAGAATTGTTTTATGAAAAATACATATAAAATACTTTTATGGGCCCTTTTTAATCTAAATTTTATTATTTTATTTATTTTTTTACTAAAAAATATATATATAAAAAAAAATCGAGACCCTTAATTATTAGGACACGGGGTTGGGCCCTGGAACGGTCGCACCCCTTGTCCCCCACTTAAGTCGGGCCTGCCAAGACCCACCACAATGAAACACCCCTCCTGCTCTTTACCAACTTCGAACTCTGCCTCACAACTTTCAAATGATCTTTTACGTTTTACCAAAACTTAATAAGCAGGCCCCGGTTCAAGATTTTTTGGCGACCCCGGGGCTAAAAACAAAATTCGGGTGCGAAAAAAAAAAAATCTGTTTTTGAATA
>PKML01043566.1:0-53646 GCA_002933935.1 Eutrema yunnanense | reverse complement strand
GCCGGGACGGGGTGTTTCAAGTTGGTATCAGAGCATGCTTGCTCTTAGGACCGTTAGCGTGGGTTATGGGTTGCACCACTCATCGGCTGGGAACGACGCGTAGGTATGTCCTTATGTGTTTAGAATCGATTAAGCATGCTGACTTGGTTAAAATTTTCAGATGGTGAAAGCGCCAAAGAAGAAGAAAGAGAAGGCCGCCAAGGGAAGTCAAGACACGGACCCTAAACAAGACCCAACCGGACCTGAGGTGGGGCAAAACGCTAAAGGAGATGGGGTCGTGCTTGATGGAACGACGGTCGTTAACCACACGGATAAGAATCCGATGGTTGATGTAGAAGGGATTGCCGAGTCATCGGCCGCAGCTGAGAAGAGAGCCGCAGATGATAAGACCATAGCCGCGGGTAATGAAACCGTGGTTGCGGGTGATAAGTCCGTGGCTGATAAGGGGAAACAACTAGAGGCTCCTACGGCCGCGGTAATGTGGGAGACGATGCAAACAGTGTTGGCGCAACTGGCGGTCCTAACACAAAATGTGTCACCAATTGAGAACGCGACTGTGGGACAATCGGCCAAGATCCACACGGCCGTGCCCTTGGTAATCAAAGAGCCGGGCGTGACACCGGAGGTAGTGGAAGTCAGCCCACCACCTGTACGCACAGGCCGTAGGACGGATTACCTAAGCCTCTTGGACCACGTGACCCGCTTGGGAACACAACGGTTCAAAGGCGGGACCGATCCTATCGAGGCGGATGAATGGAGGAACCGCCTAGTGCGGAACTTCCAATCGACGCGTTGCCCTGAAGACTACCAAAGGGACATCGCGGTTCATTTCCTAGAAGGAGATGCGCACAATTGGTGGGTTGGAGTAGAAAGACGCGTGGGTGGCATAGGCACCTTCGCGGAATTTGAAGTCGAGTTCAACCAGAAGTATTTTCCACCTGAGATGTGGGATAAGATCGAGAAAAAGTTCCTGGAACTTGAACAAGGGGAGCGTACTGTTCGTGAGTACGAAGAGGAGTTTAATCGCCTAAGGCGATATGTGAGTCAGGAACTAGCGACGGAAAAATTTCAAGTTCGCCGGTTCCTCGGTGGGCTAAGAGTGGAACTCCGCACACATTGTTCCGTCCGTACGTTTGATAGTGTGGCCGAAGTGGTCGAAAGAGCATCGATGATCGAAGCTAATCTAGAGGAGGAACTTCGCGGAAAAGCGTCTCGACGCCCCGTGTTAGCCAGTAAGATCGTGGATAGCCGAAAGAGGAAAAGGGAACAGGACGAAGAGTCCGATCCATCCTTGGCTAGACGTGTGTATGGGATGTGCTCCTTCTGCGGAAGGAGGCATAGTGGCGACTGCTGGAGGAAATCCGGAGCGTGCACTAAGTGTGGCAGTAGAGATCATTTGATCAGAAACTGTCCCCGATTGGAGCAAGAGGCGTCCATAGGGAACCCGGAGGGACGGTCCTGCTACTACTGCGGCAAAGAAGGACATCTCATTGGAGAGTGTCCAAAGCGGCAGGTAGAACGGCAAATGGACTCCCGTGGGAATGTGAAGGAGGATGCACAACGTGCTAAGAGACAGCATGTGGCACCTCGTGTGTATGAGCTTTCCAAAGAGTTGGACCAGGCGGAGAAATACAGTGAGATAACTGGTATGTTCTCTAGCTCACGCTCATTTTGAATTACCGGCAGTTGCATAAAAGCATTGCATTAGGGGGTAAATGGGAGGGGACTTACATTGAGATAAAATGTATAGGGACCCTGAGTGTAGGCGGTGTAATGACACACGTCCTATTTGATACCGGAGCTACACATAGTTTTGTGAGTCCGGCAATGATTGGAAAGGGCAGGTTCCATAAGGAGCCTGATAGAGAAAATGAGATTGTACACGCCGCGGGTGGTCAGGTCATGTTCTCTTCGGGAACGGTCCGTGACATACCTGTGGTCATTAGTGGCATAGAAATGCCGGCTGACCTCACCATTGTCAAACTCAAGCATCATGAAGTGATCTTGGGGATGGATTGGTTGGTCAAGCATAAAGCAACATTAGATTGCCACAAGGGCCGAGTACGTTTCGAGCGAACCGAAGGAGCGTTGGAATTCCAAGGGATTCGATCGACCTCGGGAAGTTTGATAGTCTCGGCAATTCAAGCCGGAAAGATGCTCGGAAAGGGGTGCGAGGCATATCTCGCCACGATTACCACATCGGAGGTAGGAGAAAGTGCGGAATTAGAAGACATCCCTGTAGTAAGAGACTTTGCGGATGTGTTCCAAACCTTGTCAGGCCCACCACCTGACAGGTCGGACCCGTTCACAATAGAACTCGAACCAGGAACCGCACCCCTCTCCAAGGCACCTTATCGTATGGCTCCAGCCGAGATGGCCGAGCTAAAGAAACAACTGGAGGAACTCTTAGAAAAAGGGTTTATCAGGCCGAGTAGTTCTCCTTGGGGAGCACCGGTTCTGTTTGTGAAGAAGAAGGACGGAAGCTTTAGGCTATGCATCGACTACCGAGGGCTTAACCGGGTAACAGTGAAAAACAAGTACCCGTTGCCGCGGATAGACGAACTGCTAGATCAGCTAAAAGGGGCGACCGTATTCTCAAAAGTAGATCTGGCCTCGGGATATCATCAGATCCCTATTGAGCCATCAGATGTGCGTAAGACAGCCTTCCGAACTAGGTACGGCCATTACGAATTCGTGGTTATGCCATTCGGCCTAACCAATGCGCCGGCTGCCTTCATGAAGATGATGAATGGGGTATTCCGGGATTGTCTAGATGAGTATGTAATCATCTTCATTGATGATATACTCGTTTATTCAAAGGACCGGGAATCACATCAAGATCATTTGAGGGTAGTGTTGCAACGGCTAAGGGAGCAACAGCTATACGCTAAGCTAAGCAAGTGTAGCTTTTGGCAAGGAAGTATCGGATTCTTAGGCCATATTGTCTCGGCCCAGGGGGTCTCAGTAGATCCTGCAAAGATCGAAGCCATAAAAGATTGGCCAACGCCGAAGAACGCTTCTGAAATAAGGAGTTTTCTAGGGCTGGCTGGCTATTACAGGAAATTTGTGAACGGATTTTCGAGCTTGGCTCAACCCATGACTCGCCTAACAGGCAAGGATGTGAAGTTCCTATAGGAAGAGAATTGCGAAAAGAGCTTCACCGCATTGAAGGAAAGGCTTACGAGTGCACCAGTTCTGGCCCTACCAGAGCCGGATGTACCGTATGTGGTGTATACGGATGCATCCATAACCGGACTGGGATGCGTCCTAATGCAAGAGAGGAAGGTCATCGCGTATGCCTCAAGGCAATTGCGGAAGCATGAAGGGAACTACCCTACGCATGACCTAGAAATGGCAGCTGTAGTGTTTGCACTAAAGATATGGAGATCATATCTATATGGGGCGAAAGTGCAAATCTACACGGACCATAAGAGTTTAAAATACATCTTTACTCAGCCAGAGTTAAACCTGCGGCAAAGGAGATGGATGGAACTTGTGGCAGACTACGATCTAGATATAGCTTACCATCCGGGAAAGGCTAACCTAGTCGCGGATGCCTTAAGCCGAAGGAGATCGGAAGTGAACGCGTCCAAGGACGCAGAAGTGATGGTTAACATGCTACGGACGTTGCGTTTAAACGCGCTAACTACCGACATGGAACCCTTGGGATTAGGTGCGGCAGACCAAGCCGACCTATTGACCCGAATTAGGATTGCTCAAGAAGGGGACGAGGAACTGCAAAAGTCATTCAAGAATGAGAATACCGAGCACCAAGCCTCCAATAATGGAACCATAGTGGTCCATGGGCGGGTCTGTGTGCCGGAAGATCGAGGGCTCAAGGATGAGATCCTAAAAGAAGCGCACCAGTCGAAATTCACCATTCACCCGGGCCTTAACAAGATGTATAGGGACCTTAAACGGTACTATCATTGGGTCGGGATGAAGAAGGACGTGGCAGAATGGGTGGCAAAGTGCCCAACCTGTCAACTAGTGAAAGCGGAACATCAGGTTCCAAGCGGCTTGCTACAAAGCTTGCCAATGCCGGAATGGAAATGGGACCATGTGACCATGGACTTTGTGACCGGATTTCCCAAGTCAAAAACGGGGAAAGACGCGGCCTGGGTCATGGTGGATCGGTTAACAAAATCGGCTCATTTCATTGCGATAAAGAAGACAGACGGAGCCGAACGGATCGCAGTCAAGTACATCGAGGAGATCGTGCGCTTGCACGGAGTGCCGGTAAGCATTGTCTCGGACAGAGACTCGAAGTTCACCTCGCACTTCTGGAAGGCTTTCCAAAAGACCTTGGGAACGAGAGTAAACATGAGTGATATGATCATGGAAAGCAAGGAAGCTGAGGAAGCAGAAGCAGACAAGGAGCTGGAGCCAGTTGGAGTGATCACTCGATCCAGAGCCAAGAAGATGGCAAATGAAGTTCACTCACTCCTACTTCACTCACTCACTCACAGTGAAGCTCACTCATTCCCACTTCAGTCTCACTCTCACTCGGCCACTTCACTGTCTCACTCTCACTCAGCCACTTCACTCAACCAATCATCAAATCAAGTCTTCTACATCTCCAGCTTGAAGACTACACTCGATCTTGAAGACTAAGTAACTTAGGTGATGATTCTGCACTCTTTTCCCATGTTGAGTTTTGTCCCACTGGGTTTTCTCAACAGGGTTTTTAACGAGGCAGATGAGTCACTACGGCGAGTACTTAGGCTTCTCGATCAGAGAGTAATAATGTACAAGTCGCTATGACTATGCACTTAGTTGTTTTAGAGGTGCACCAATTAGGAGCCTTTGGCTGGGACGCCTCGCTGTTTTATTTAAAGTTTAAACGCTTTGCTGTTTTATTTTAACTCCTTGTAGTTTTATTTCGAACGCTCTGTAGTTTAGGGCTGTGTCGATTTGGGTTAATTTATAAAACCCAAATCACGCCTCCTTTGTTCTTGAGCGAAGAATATAGATGCAATTTGCAAAACCAGAGTTTCTTCTCTCACAATCGATTCTGAGATCATTCTTCTTGAATCCGAGTTTTCAATCACTTGTGAATCAGAAAACTCTACTATCTGTTCTCTCGTCTAATCATCAGCAATCAATCCACGAAAACCACTTCAATCACTCCATTCACGATCGTAATTCAAGTTCCTCCAATACCATCATCACCGCGCATCACTTCCCTCGTGATCTCCTTGTTGCAGCAATCTCTTTATCAGCCTTCCTCCGGAGTTGATCAAGCAGGGACGCATCAAGTGGTATCAGAGCTTGCTCTGGAACCAAGGCTGAGAAAATCCCTAACTCTACTCTTCCTAGTTTCGCGATTTGCAAAAGTTCTAGACCTAGGATTGTTTGTGTCGTTCGCGATTTGGTTAGTCTTAGGGCTAGGCAAGTTTGTTTTGCGGATTAAGTATTCTAGGCTAGATTTCATCTTAGGTTGATAGGCAATCGATTTTTTTCTCTTCATTCGCTCATACCTAGGCTGCATTCGCGAGTTATAGCGTTCTCGGGTCATAATTCGTTAGCGTTGCGCGATTGTTAGGGTTGTGCGCTTTGCATTGTCGATCATAGCAATCTGTGATAGTATCATTCTAGGGTGTTAGTGATTAGTTTAGCTTGTCGATTTTGCATCAGTTTGTCGCGCGTAGCCTTAGCTCTAGATTTCGTGTGTTCTCTTGTTAGCTTAGGTTGCGATTAGTTTAGTTGTCTAGGATCGTTGTAGTTTCTGTGTTTTGCTTCCTGATTGCATCTAGTTAGGTTCATATCATTAGTTGCTGTGTTTGCATAACCTGCATCAATTATAACCCTGCCTCAACTAGAACCTGCATCAATTAGTTCTTGCATCAAGTCTGTTTTCTTTCAATTTTTTTGTTAAGATCAGATTACTGCGAGTGCTGTTTTGATTCTCAGGTACCATGGAGNTATTGACTTAGTAAATAAAGAACTATTAAAACGGACTGGATGCTTCGGAATCACTTAGTGATCCGAAGGGGAACAGCCGCCCAAGGCTTAGAGGCCGGGACGGGGTGTTTCAGAACTCCTTTGTATTTACTCTTCAGAAACATACCATCGACAATAATGACCCTACGAATGGCTTTGTACGTAGAATCCTCTAACTGATTGACCAAAAGATGTAAATAGATATTTGAATCTACCATCACAATCAGTTTCATAATGAGCATGCGTACCCGTATTAGCTTCTTTCAACATGTGCAAGTATTTTGGAAATTTTCCATAACTTTTCTCTGGAATACCTCTAACAGCGTTAACTGCATACTCACGAGACTACCATGCTTGGGTATAAGAAATCTCACATCCATTCTCCGTACGCATAATCTGTATGATTTCTCTCGGTTTAGGTCCTTCTTTGACACCCTCATACTTATTCATAATCAGGCTGCCAATTGTTTTCGCTGAAGGAATCCTAGCGTAATTCTTTTTTCTGGAAGGAGCACATGTATGTTCAGCCACATACTTGTTGATTTTGAAATATATAAACCCCTCTAAACTCTCTGCACGAACACACCAATTGCAGACGTTATCCTTGCAGCATATATACCACCATTGATTTGTTGATTTTTCAACAGTGTAGTCAAAGTTATGCTTCATTGCACAAATTTCCAGAGTGGCCTTCATAACGTTTTTGCTTCTAAAATTTTGGTCATTCTTTACACCATCCGTCAACCAAAACCGAACTTTCTTTTCACTGTCTTCTTTGTTTTCACAAATTAAGCCATCATCGCCATATTCGTCATCATTGTTTTTCAAGTCATCATTCCACTGATCTTGCACAAATTATTCTGGCTTTTCAGGAAACTTAGCATCATCTTCTCTACTACTTGAATCAGATGGCTCCTTATTCAAATCAATCTTTCGTCGTTCATCTGTAAATGTGACACACAAAGGTATCGACACATTCTTCCTTGCATACCCAACAAAAATTTTCAATTGACGATCATTTGTGATAATAACTGGGGGAGATCCTAAGCTATCAATCAAATTGCTTGGTAGATAACTAAACTCGACATTCTGTTCGACTACTCTATAGTCCTCCAAAACCATCGTTTTTAACTCAACAAGAGTAGTACTTGATTCCAAAGTAAGTAATTTACCTCGTTTTTCTTCATCAACAATGAAAATCCACCCTTTATTGATATCTGATCTCCATACACCATATGAAACATACATATGCAGCATATTTGAAGAAGAACCGAAGCAAAAAGGTTGTAGAAATCCAAAGTCACGTTTTCTGACGAAGAGAAGAAAGAGAACGTGAAAAATTTATAAAAAAACGTGAAAGAGAATGGGAAAAGGAAAAAAAAATTAAAAGATTTTCAGTTGATCCTAGATTTTTTCAGATTGTGTTAACTACTTGGTAGAATATACATTCTACATTCCATAGAACAAAGACAAAACAGCAGAACTTCTATTATGCAAAACGTAGAATGTAGAGAAAAATGTAGAATATGTATTCCAAAATCTGTAGAATGCAAAACAAGTTGTAGAATATATATTCTATAGGCCCAGTATAATGCAGAACAAGTGGTAGATTATTGATTATACGTTTGGTAGATTATAGATAAAATACCAGAAAACAAATTCTACAAAATCGTAGAATTGTTACGATTTGTAGAACACACATTCTACATTTCGTAGATCTAGTGAAAAAATATTTTTAAAATCAGAATATTTCCTTCAACGATTATCGAATATATATTTATTTCCTTTTTGGATTTTTTGATTTTTCTAAGAATTTAAAAATATTTATTTTATATTTTTTAACATTTAATAAAGGATATTTTAGTCAAAAAGTAACATCACTTGTTCCAGACCAGTGATGCAAGATTTGAAGGCTGAAATTATAGAGTGATAAATTTATGATGTTCGAGGACTACACGAGGAGAAAAAAGGACAACGAGATGAATACGAAATTTAATGTTGGTGCTTAAGAATCAAAGGGTCAAACCTTTTTTTGAAGACGCTCTTAAGTTCGGAGAGAATGAGCTCAAAACAACACAACAAAGAGGATTTTCTGCGTTTGTAGATTTGTAGCTCGACATGGAAAAGAAAGTTCCAAAAGATCCGAAGAAATTCTCACTGGTAAAAAAAAAAGTCGTACGTAAAGTTGACAAAAAGGTTCGTCAGTGAGTCGCCCAAGAGTATTTGGGAGGAGAAAAAAAAAGGACGAGCCAAAAGAAGTAGAAAAGCATAATCGAAGGTTGTTTCAGAGTGAGAAAGAATTCGTTCAAATGAAAAAACGAAAAACGACGTTCTGATTTCTGCGATTATTTATACTTTTGTGTCAACATCTCTACGATTATATTTTGTATTAATTTTTGACATATTTGTACATATTATCACTTAATTCAAGTTTCATTAGTTTTTAGCACTTTAGGTGTTTTTTACTATTTATTTTTTGTCCTTTAGCGGACAATTGATGAAAATATCCCCTATATCTTCCCGTATACAGTCCACGGGCGTACACACTGTACTGTATATGGGCTAGATTGTCATGTACAGTACATAAAGTGTTACATTCTAATAACACTTTAGAAAATGCTAACAAATAATGAAACTTAAATAAAGTGCTAATATGTGCAAAGCTTTCTTATTTTTTTATTGTTTATGAAATTATAGAATAGTCGTATGCTTATAATAAACTTGTTTGCTTGTTTGTTAGACTAAATATGCACGCTTTTATGGAATATAACCATGTTTCTTTTTTTTGGAAAACATTTTCTCCATCTCTTGCATCAAAAAAATCTAAACGAGTAACTAATATCATCTTTGTAGTCTTGCCACGAGACATCGAACTGTATTATCACCCTCCCACTTCTTCGAACAAACACAATTGGTGATCAAGGCAAAATGAACTTAACTTTTGAAATGTCCAAATACAAATGATCTTTATCTAAATTGTCTTTATTCTTAAAATATCTCTCAGGATACTCTAATCAATTACATTTGGAGATGAAAAGAGAGAGAGAACAGTAAGTTAAAGTTGATATATGATTAAAAAGAAGCTCGCGGGGCAGCACGACTAATGAACTAGTTTATATTTTAATATAAATTTTAGACTAATTTCAAAATTCTGTCTAGCCAATTTGAAGTGTTTTTGAGAAAAAGCTCTAAAACAGAACACTATCACAATCTAAAGAAGTTTCTAGACTCGATTATCGATGGAACATAAGAATTAAAAGGTGTCTGAGCCACATATGACGTACATAAATGTCTCCAGAATGAGATTTTCATTGTATTGAGAGCTATAATTCATCTGCATCGTCGTCCTCCTCATCCTCGGAGTCAGTTTCACTGAATTCAGAAAGCAAAATACGGAACCATATCAGATTTCTAGCAGATGAATAATTGAACAAACAGAATCGAAGATAAGATTGTGAGATTTTGTTACTCTCATTGATGAATGTAGAAGAATACATAGTTTATATATACAAATCAACTAAACCAAGTTAACCAGAAAATCAACATAATAATTATATTAAACCAATCCTAAATCGATTCTAACCTTGATTTGCTGCAGTGGTTACTTAAAGTTTGACACACAACCTTGCGGACGTCTCCTACTTTTAGGGACCCATTCTTTATTACCTCGGCGAGCTGCAATCGCTCATCAACATTAACGAATTTGATCTGACTCTAACCGTCACTTAAGAGAAAGGTTACTAAAGAGTTTACCTCATCTTCAGTTTCCTCCAGCAATCTGTGTTAAGCCATCCCATATAGATTTTAGACAATTTTGAAGAAATTATAAGCTGGAAAAAGATACTGAGACCGATGTACCGGATCGGACGAGGTTCTTGATTGTCTTACCTTCCACAATAAGTTGAAATGTCATTTGCATGCGCTTTAGCTTCTTGTTTATCTAAGAAAACACAGAAACACTGAACATTAGTCCCAAATAAGTATCTAAACCACTAATATAACTATTAAAAAGAGATTAGGATTTCACAGCTACAATACTTATTCCAGAGTTTCCATCATCATGAAAGCTCTCTCACAGTTTTACTCAGTTGCTCAGCATAAATTTTGAACAGATAAACTCGATGACAGTGTGTTTAGTGTTCTAATATACAAGTGCATACGCTACAGACCAACAGTTCTTTTTTTTTTAACTACTTAAGTACTGAGGCAGGCAGGCAGCTAGACAGGCCTACAGGGAGATATGTGATGAACAAATGAAAATATTTCACAGAGAGCAAATTTTAAAAGGAAAGTACATATTACTTGTTAGATTGTCAAAACTTTCCACTTTGACCCATTGTCTATTTTTAGATTCCACCTGCAAAAGTGTGGCAATGAGAATCTAATTCATCAATATACAAAAATCAAAGAGTAATAAGAATTCTAACGAAATTGGCTTACCTTTTGTAGAGTATAGTCCTGCATTCTATCACACAGCCCATCCAACAAATCAACCACCCGGAGGTCGCTTATTCTATTTGAAAGAAAGAAAAAAAAATTACAGGAACATCATACTGTGGGAAACATGTCTACAACAGCGGCACAGCTATTCCAGGGAACATTTAACAAATCATAGTGTCTCGATTAATATTTTACATCAACTGACGGACACTCTTACCAGTGTCCAATTGTTAGATACCCTGCCTTTCGTCATTGCTCCTAACTACGGATACATATTACCCTAGTTAGGAATCACATTTTAAAAGTCCAATCGAGCTATCAGTCCACACTTGTACTGTCTTGTGTCCAGTTCATCATACTGATTTTCAGGATGAGCACATAGAAATGAAGTATACACAATCAAAGCAGACATGGTTTCTTTTACAGATAATGCTTCAATGATGTACCTGTAATCAATAACCTTTCCTTCACGCTGGCCTTTAGAATTTAGTCGGTTTCTCATATCAAGATGGTTTCGTGGTTTTTCCTGTTTGGTAAATAATATTAAGTTACTATAAAGGTGCTTGTAAGCAATCATCGCAGCAGAAAGACAAGAGAAAGTTTGAAGGATTGAAAACAGAAGCAGGCAAGCTTTGTATGCTCTTGTTAATGTTATATTACAAGATGGCAGATACTAGAGATGTTCTTACCTTCAAAAGCTGTGACTCCAATTCTTCCTGCACAATATCGAGCACCCGTGTTAGTATTAGGGAAGGTTTAAAATCATTCTCAAACTAAAGAAAATGTATCTTCTTTTCATATAACCAAATAATGTCCCACAATCCAATTGCAACAGGACAAAGGAAAAAGAACAATCTTCACATTTTGAACCAAAACCAAGTTCCAATTGCAAATCTTACTCTCATCCTCAGAAACAGAACAAAGAACTCAAAATTAGAATGGTCAAACTTAAATTCCATCAGAACAGAGACAGTATACCAAATTACTCATCGGAAATATCAAGAGAGCTTGAAGACAACACCATCGGTTCTCGAATATGCTTTACTTCACAAATAAAATGCAGATATCCAAAAATGTCACATACATGAGAAGAAAAAAAAATTCCAGTTTTTCAAATTTAAGGCTATTTCGGAAAGAAATATTCAGTAACATCCTCTTGTACATATTCAGCATTCGCTGTACTAACTCGACCTAATTCGTCAAAAGTTTTTGAGAAAGCAAAAAGAAGAATGTTAGATATTCCGACATACCGCGACGGCGTTACAAGCAGCACATTTATCATCAACGGTGGCTCCGAGGGAGAAAATCGCTAAAACTACGGCGGTGAAGAGCATTAGCTTCGCCATCTTTCGATTTCTTCTGATCCGTCTCTGGGCAAAAGAGAATTTTTGAAAATTGTAAAAACACGTCATCGCTTTGATACGTTGCTATAAACCAATGAAATCACGAGATTTAGCCACGTAAGACACCACATCGTTGTTTTAATACGTTGTTATAAACCAATGATATCACGATTTTTAGCCACGTAAGAAACCCCTCCAGACTTGTTGGCAATGTTCTCGGACCATCCACAATGCACAAAAGTGCATGTGTCTCACAATTTAAAAAGAATAAAAGTTATGAAAACTGAGTGAACAGAAGAGAGACACGGTCTTCCGCGAGACATACTTTTTAGATAAAGAAATGCCAGGTGTCTGCATTGTATTGGTTTCAAAAATATTTTGATCTGAATTATTTTTTTTTATTCCTTTTTTGCAAAAAACAATTCCTACGCACCCCTCTCCTTTCGCATGAGAAGAGAATCGATTTCTCTGTCTCTCTTCCAATCTCTGTCTCTCTTCCAATCCAATCTAATTATGATCAATCGATCTATTTATCTTCGAATCCGATGAATCTCTCTCTGTTCGCATCGGTTGTATCGATTTGGCATCCGAGGAATCGATTTTGATCAATTGGGAGATGAAACATTGTAGAAGCTCAACTCAATCCGTCGCATCACCTCCTACCTCCACGCTACAGCGTAAATCAGCATCTCTATGATTCAGTTTGCCATAATTTCCAATTGCTACTTAGTTTGTTTTATGTGTTTCGAAATTGTTTAAATTGGAAAGCTTGATTTGCCCAGATTTGAAGAAGATTGCAGATGTGATCGATACTGGATCGTCTACCAAGGGAGTCCGGCGTATAGCTCTGGCTGTTCGTCTGACCGTGGGACTACGACGGAAGCTCACCGGTTCTGTCATCTCTGATTTCCTTGATTTGGCTTTGGTTCCTGGATATGAGGCTCATACTCGTCTTTCTTCTTTTGTTAAGGTATGTATCTCCTCATGTAATTGTGATTGTCAAAAATTGTGTGGTTAATATGATTTGTAATTTGTTGTACTTTGATTTCTTGTAAATGTGATTCTGTGGTTAAAATGATTTTGAATTTCCCAATTTTAGATTAGATAAGAGTGAAGTAGCAAGCTATTGTTCTGTATGTGTGCTAGTGATAGTGTAGTAGTTAAGAGTAAGAGTGAAGTAGCTAGTGATTGTGTGCATAATAGGGAAGAAGCAATCAAGAGTTTTAATGAAACAATGATGGAGATAACTTGGCACTATTCCAAGCATCTGTTTCAGAATGAACAATGGCTGATGAGAGTACGTTTTAAGAGTGAAGTAGCAAGCTATTGGTCTGTATGTGTGCTAGTTAAGAGCAAGAGTGAAGTAGCTAGTGATTGTGTTCATAATATGTTACACCATAAGTTGTGTAATTTGCCAATTTTACAATGCTTTGTATATACTGATGATTGAATTTGTAATCTTGGTTCAGAGTGATGCAGATGACAAGACATTTGATACAGCATCATCCACTTCCCAAGCTCCTTTTAAGCATTTACATGATCATCTCGAGATTTACTGCTACTTCATTGTGCTGCTTTTTCTAATTGATCAGAAAAAGTACAAGGAGGTTATCTTTCTTCTATCTATCTTATTAAGTGTGCTATTTTTTCTATTTTTCTAAGTGTCTTCTTGAATTACATACTTTGTTAATGAAGCTTCTTGAGGTCTTTATTTCAGATGTCCTTTGGTTTCTTATATTTCAGGCCAAAGTTTGTTCTTCAGCTACCATTGGTCGCCTCAACAGAGTAAATAGGAGAACTGTTGGCGTCATTGCTTCAAATTTGGATGCTTACTACTACTTAAGATATGACTCAGTAGATGACCTTGCTGAGACACGTAGGTGAGTAGTTGAGAGTCAATTTGTTTTCTTCTTTTCACTTTTATTTACTTCTGTTCAACAATCCATTTAGAAGATTAAGTAGATATTGTTGGAAATGTTGCAGTACTCTTCTTGCTGTACAACAACTGGCCATATTTCAAAAAGATGATTTCGGCAAGGTAGGGTCCATTTGATTGCTGTACAACAACTACAACAACTTGCCAGATTACAAAAAAAGATGAGTTGGGCAAGGTAGGGTGCATTTGAGGTCAGTGATAGACATTATGAAAACTTTGATAAAAACTGGATTGGTAGTAAATGTTAGTCTTGGTTCTGCATAAAGTTAGTTTTGGTTATGCATAAAGTTAGTCTTGGTTCTGCATAAAGTTAGTCTTGGTTCTGCATAAAGTCATTTGCATAAAGTTACATGACACAAGTCTTTTGTCAAAGAGATTCTCAAGTATCTCTTTGACTAAGAAACAAAACTCTAAAATTTTAAATGAATATATATCTTTCATTCAGGTTCTTCTCAAGTAACAACCCAAACACCCTAAATTTGCTCTGTTCTCCATCTTTTACTGTTTAGGTTATGGATCCTAACGATCCTTATAGTTTTCATCCAAACTTTCAGCCAAACTTTATGAACCTCTTGCATACACAAGAGAATAGTAACCCGGAAACTCATATTTCCTTTTCCCCTTCTGTCCAGATGAGCTCATCCCAATTCCCTCAGTCTAGTACCCAATTTAGTGATGCACAAAACCAACCTGCAAAGCCAAGAGAAAGTAGAACCAGATGGACATCCACTGAAGATATAGTTCTGATTAGTGCTTGGTTAAACACCAGCAAAGATCCTATCGTCGGGAATGAACAAAAAGGTGGTGCATTTTGGAAAAGAGTTGTCTCCTATTATGCAGCTAGTGAAGATGTAGCGGGCTTCCAAGCAAGAGGGACAACTCAGTGTACGCAGAGGTGGAAAAAGATCAGCAGTGAATGCAACAAGTTTGTAGGATGCTACAGCCAAGCTTCGGCTAGGAGAGGTAGTGGGCAGTCTGAAGATGATGTATTCCAAATGGCTCTCCAGTTGTACGTTAGCGATAAGAAGAAGCCTTTCCTCCTAGAGCATGCTTGGAGGACGCTTAGGCATGAACAGAAATGGTTATGTTCTTTTGGAGATGAAAGCTCCAAAAGAACTAAGCTATCTGCGGGTGGCGCATACACATCAAGTTCAAATACATCATCTCGTGTTGAGGAAGAAGCCTGTCCTCGCCCTCCTGGTGTTAAGGCAGCCAAACGCAAAGGAAAGAGAACTGTCCCTAGCTCAGAAAGTGAAGCTACTCCCCTGCCACAGTTGGAGAAGATGTGGGAGATGAAGGAGAAAGACATAGCTTCTAGAGATAAGGCAGCCGATAAGCGCCTTCTAGCAAATCTAATAGCCAAAACTGAGCTTTCTGATGATGAACTCGCCCTGAAAATGAAGCTAATGGCTGAGCTGTTCAGATAGTTTGTTGTTGATGCATTCTTAATATGTGAAGCAGTTTGTTTGGTTTAGTTTTAAAATTGATTCAGTTTTTTTTTCTTGTTTTTAATAAGTGAAGCAGTTTGTTTGCTTCAGTTTACAACATGTTTGACACTTTGACTTTTCCATGTGGTTCTTGTGTGGTTGAGTTGAACTTAATAAAATAGATTGGTTCTGTTTTTAATAACTGAAGCAGTGTGTTTGGTTTAACTGAAGCAGTGTGTTGATGCATTCTTAATAAGTGAAGCAGTGTGTTGATGCATTCTTAATAAGTGAAGCACTTTGACCTTTCCATTTTGCAGGTCTTTTAATAAGTGAAGCAGTGTGTTTATGCATTCTTAATAAGTGAAGCAGTTATATTTGCAGGTCTTTAGACGTTATATATGCTAATGTTTTTATTAACTTTGTTGGGTCAGTGAGTATCTGGTTTTAAATTGTAAACCAGACCAGATAGATATTTGGATTGCAGCTTCCGATTTGGGAGTGAATGTATCTGTATCAATTTTTGAATTCGTGGAAGCAGGGAAGCGATGGTTGAGGAGAAGAGGTCATTGATGGGACAATCTGATCGGAATCTTCCTGTTTCTCCTATAACCGAGACAGTTTCATTCACGTGTACTTACAAGTGGTACAGAAAACTACAAATGGGGCAATGGGACTTGTCGGAAGAGACGAGTAATAATTGATCAAGTGGAAGGTGAAAACAATAGGGCTAAATGATCAAGTGGGCAAGTGGCAAAAGACAACAAACACAATTTCTTTTTGTGTGTGCTTGTTTAATTTGTTTTCATTCTTTACGCAGTGTATATATATTATGAACCGATATCACACCTTCATTTCCATCTTTCTTTGCTCTCTTCTATACTAACGATTGGTTTTGCTACAAAAAAAAACCGATTGATTTCTTTTTCTTTTTCTTTTGTTCCTTCTCAAATTTCTATCACTACTTGCTTCCTTGTAAATTTCTTTCCCAAGTTTATCAACATGTCATCTTCAAATTTTGATGATGATTATGATGAATTAGATGAAGTTGTTGATGATCCATTTGATCAAGCTTTTAATCAACAAATTGATCGTCTATTTCTACAAACAATAGATAATTATGGCTATCATCAAGGGGCAACTAGTTCGAGGCCTAAACGAGCTTTTATTGAAAGACGACGGGAGGAAGGCCACACTCAGTTATGGAATGATTATTTCAATGAAAATCCAACTTACTCTCAAAGTATGTTCCGTCGTCGTTTCAGAATGAACAAGCCATTGTTCTTACGTATTGTCGAATCACTATCTCAAATGCCATACTTTCAACAAAAACAAGATGCTACGGGAAGATTGGGTCTGTCTGTACTACAAAAGTGTACCGCAGCCATTCGTATGCTGGCGTATGGTTCTGCAGCTGATGCTGTGGATGAATACCTCCGCCTCGGTGAAAGCACCGCACTAAAATGCTTGGAAAATTTTGTGGACTGAATTATTTACTTCTTTCAAGATACCTACCTACGAAGGCCTACACCAGAAGATCTCCAACGTTTACTCAATCAAGGAGAGGCACGCGGATTTCCCGGGATGGTAGGAAGCATTGATTGCATGCATTGGGAGTGGAAGAATTGCCCAACAGCTTGGAAAGGGCAGTATTCGCGTGGCGCAGGAAAACCTACAATCGTTTTAGAGGCTGTGGCTTCACAAGATCTCTGGATTTGGCACGCATTTTTCGGACCTCCAGGTACTTTAAACGATATAAATGTTCTTGACCGCTCACCGGTTTTTGATGACATATTAGAAGGTCGAGCTCCACCACTGACTTACTTTGTCAATGGACGACAATACAATATGGCTTACTATCTCACTGATGGTATATATCCGAAATGGGCAACTTTCATCCAATCAATCTCACTTCCACAAGGTCGGAAAGCAAAATTATTTGCTCAATTTCAAGAAGCTGCCCGAAAAGATGTCGAGCGTGCTTTTGGGGTCTTACAAGCTCGATTTGCGATTGTCAAAAATCCCGCTCTTAGTTGGAATAAGATAAAAATAGGAAAGATAATGAGAGCATGTATCATATTACACAATATGATTGTGGAAGACGAACGAGATGGATACAGTCTAACCAATGTATCAGAATTCTATCAAGGAGAAGGAAGCGGGACTTCACATGTGGATTTTTCATATTCGCCAAATATGCCTTCTAGTCTCGCCAATGTGATGGCCGTTCGAAATGAAATGCGTGATACAACAATACATAACCAATTGAAACGCGATTTGGTTGAACATATCTGGCAACATTTTCGCAACGCTGCAAATTAGACCCGACTTTATTACGTTCTTGATAATGCTTTTATATGTTTCTATCATTCTAGGGTTTTGTTNACATTTATCATCAACGGTGGCTCCGAGGGAGAAAATCGCTAAAACTACGGCGGTGAAGAGCATTAGCTTCGCCATCTTTCGATTTCTTCTGATCCGTCTCTGGGCAAAAGAGAATTTTTGAAAATTGTAAAAACACGTCATCGCTTTGATACGTTGCTATAAACCAATGAAATCACGAGATTTAGCCACGTAAGACACCACATCGTTGTTTTAATACGTTGTTATAAACCAATGATATCACGATTTTTAGCCACGTAAGAAACCCCTCCAGACTTGTTGGCAATGTTCTCATAGATGTTTTTTGAATTGAATGTAAACTAGGATTTATCAGGGTAATTTTTTCTTAAAATTTGTTTTGAAATTTAAAAAAAAATTATTTTGATATATTTTAAAATTTATAATATGTCTAACTAATGATTATAGATTGAGCTGTCAAATCGGACTAACCAGTTTATTTATCCCGTTTTGTAATGAACTAAAATATAAATTTAAACTTACACATACTCAAATAAAAATATAACAAACTATAGTTAACTTTTCAAAAAAAACATATTGTTTAGTAAATTGAGTATACAATCTATCAATTAAAACTAAAATCTAATATTTTGATTTGCGAGACCCGCTTTTGTGAGCATTTGAAATTAGAATCATAACTCGTCTATGATAAGTTAACCCGCTTACTTAACCCATTTTGAGGTGTACTGAAATATTATTCGTGAAAATCCGCAAAGAACTACAATCTTGAAACATCAACTCTAATATGCACTGCTTAATGACTCTGAGGTTTGTGGTCATTCCAAGAGCTCTTAAAAATCAATTTTATTGTGTCTAACTCTTTATAAAAATAGTAAAATATTTTTCAACTTTTGTTTTGATAGATGTTCAAATAAAATAATATAAATTATAGTGAAAATATTTTAAGATCTCAAATATATTTTTTTCTTTGAATATATGTGGATTGATTATTAGTTAAAACATATATAATATTTTTAGTATCATAATAATTAAGAAACTAAGTTGTAGATACCCTCATTAATGGAAATCAAATACTTTTCATATTCTTTTCAATCATTTTAAAAGACAATTATATATTTTTCTATTTCAAATATTTTTTCTTATTTGTAGTGACATAATATATAATAACTTACAAAACAAAATTCATTTTCCTAAATATCTTCTTAAATAATATTATAAAAATCTATTCAACCACAAAAAAATATTTGTACAATGAATGCAACTGAGTTTTGAATGTTTATAGAAAAGTTATTCTAAATTACAACCATCATAAAGTTTTGTTTGAATGTGACCATGCAAGATCAGTATGGAGATGTTTGAATTTAAAAGGGCTGGAAAACCCTTCCTCAGATTTAGACGACAACATCAAAACTATTTTCCAAATACACTATATGGATTCATTGACATATCAGATCAGAATTCAACCTATTTGGACATTATGGTTTTTTTTATGGAAATTAAGTAATGAATATTTATTCAATAAAAGACATGTTCATCGTAATGAAGATGTAAAGTTATTGATATATCATGGTTTTTACCCTTTTTAAGCCATGATATAAGTCCGTTTTATAGAGTTTTTATTCTATTTCGTAATAGTTTAGAGTTTTTTACAGGTTTTAGCACATTTGGAGCATAATTGGAGATATTGGAGCATTCTGGAGCATTTTGGAGCAAAGCTGAAGATCGTGTTGTTGAGTACCCGATTTCACGTCGAGCATCGATCGATATCTCCTTGGTATCGATCGACACCCATCGAGGCAGACACGACCCGCGACTTTAATGAAGAGTTGAAGAATTGCAACTTAATCCAAAAGTCTTTAATATTTACAAGAAGCCTCGATTTGGGATTTAGGTTATTTATAGGGATTTTACAGCCACTTTGTTGGCTATGCTTTATTTTTACTTTGGTTTGAGAGAGAGCTTTGTGAGGAAGACAAGTATGAAACTCCATTCGTCCGAGAAAAGATTTCGAACCCTCTTGTTACTCTTTATGTTTTATTTGATTATTTATTCAAACATGTTGATTGTTTCAGTCTCCATGTCTGAGTAGATCAACTTTAGGTTCAGGGTTCTCATAAGGGTTTTCTCTGAATTCTAGATTGATTAGTTTATTAGGATTCACCATCTGAATTAGTTCTTCGCCTTAGGTTGTGTTCAAAACTAATTCTAGGTTGAAAAATCTGGAACTTAGATCTTAGGATAATTGATTAGGCACGACAGTGCGATTAATTACCTAATAAAACCTTATGTGAGCAAATTGATTATTCGCAAAGAGATTTGGTTTAATTGATTTGTGAACATATCAAACTCGGTATTAAAGCTGATTTAGACTTTAAGATTCGCAAAGAGATTTGGAATTCCTAGGATTTAGATTTAGATAATTCTCGCAACGACAGTTGGTTAATTATACCTTAGTGATTTGAGTTCAAGAACTGCGCTAAATCTGAATCATGCTGGTTAGTTTATCTGCATTCATTGATTTCCTGAGAAATACCCTGAGCCTATTTTTCTCCCAATTGAATTACAACTCTTTTCATTTCTGCACTGCTTTCAATTACATCTGAATTGCTTAGCTTAATTCTCACCTATATAATCTATTGTGCGTCTCTGTGAGTCTTTGTGGTTCAACCCCTAGCTATACTGCAACTACTGTTTAGTACTTTTAGGGTATTAATTTGAGCATATCAAATTTGGCGCCGTTGCCGGGGACTCAATTCGCCATTAGATTTTAGTTTGAGAATTTTGACTAAGTTCGTCGGTATCGATCGATACTAGGTATCGATCGATACTAGCTAGTATCGGTCGATACTCGTCGTCTTTATTTGTTGATATCGATCGACACCACCCAGTGTCGGTCGATACTCAACATATTTTTGGTTACTTACGTGCTTTGCCTAGTGTGTTTCAGGTGTGAATTTGGAACGTGCAAACAGAAAAGCAAAGAAAACATCAGGAATGAACAACCCAGTGGTATTAAGAGCTGATGAAGCTGGAGTTCTGAGAGACCAAGAGGGTTAATTGTGCAATGAGAGACGGAAGCGACTTGATGAAGCTGGAAACGTCATTGGCCCTCCCGCTGTTGTTGGTCAGATTATCGCACCAGCTGGGCGCGCCAACATTGGGAATGCTGCAGTTGATCGAGGTAGGACACTTGGTGAGCACAACAGACCTTATCAGTTCTATGCCAATCGAGCTGCGATTCGCATTCCAACTTTTCAGAGGAATGACTTCGAGCTGAAACCTGCGTGTTACGCTCTTGTAAGTCAGAACCCTTTCCATGGCCTACCTCATGAGCATCCCATGGATCATATCGAGAGGTTCGAAGATTTGGTCACCGGTATGAAGTACAATGGAGTGCCCAATGAGTTCCTCTTCTGCAAACTTTTCCTATACTCTCTTAGTGGGGATGCTGCTTATTGGCTGAAGCAGTTGGCCCCTGGTTCGCTGACTACATAGGATGAGACGAAGAATGCATTCCTGTGCAATTTCTATGATGATGTGAGATCCGAAGAGCTCGGGAACAAAATTTCTCAGTTTTCTCAAGGTCCAACAGAGGCACTCAAGGCTGCTTGGATTCGTTTCAAGTCATATCAGAGAGATTGTCCGCACCATGGGTTCAATCAGGTTCAGCTGCTGGGTAATTTCTATAGAGGGATCGATTGGAGGTACCAGATGGCTTTGATACTGCGAGTAATGAGAACTTCAACACCAGATATCCAGATGTTGCGATTGTGCTAATTGAGAACTTGGCATCTAGTAATAGCACCAAGAATGCTGATTTCGAGCGGAAGAAGCAGGCTGCAGGAATTGATGGATCTCAGATTGCTGAAGTTCAAGCGAAGCTAGATATTCTGATTGGGAAGTCGAAGAAAGCTGTACACTTTGCTGATGGAGTCGATAATATCGGTGGAGCTGAAGTGGAAGATGTTAACTATGTTGGTGGTTCTGGATTTCAGGATCAGCAATTTGGGTACAACAACTGTAACTTCAACAACAACACTCGTAATTACGAGAACTCTTCGTACCAGCCCATCTCTCCAAAATCCACAGAGAATAAGATGGAATCCATGCTTGAGCAGATTCTTCAGGGACAGCAAAAACTGCAAGTGGATTTCAATGGGAAGATTTACCATCTGTACACTGACCTGAATGGGAAGATTGACTATCTGAATGGGAAAATTGAAACTGTCAATCTTTCTTAGAGGAAGCTGGAAACTCAGGTTGCTCAGACAGCATCAACTGTGAAGAGACATGAAGGTTTTCTTCAAGGGAAAACTGAGAATCCAAGAGCACACGTCAATGCAATCACCATAGGGAGTGCTAAAGAAGCCATTGCAGTGGTAGAAAAGGGTTTTGATGCAGGAATTTTCGACGATGCTGTTGAAGATGACGACTGGGATTCTGAAATCGTCCGAGTATCGATCGATACTAGTCCAGACACCTGCACGATGGAATCCAAAATCCCGTGTATCGATCGATACTCCTCCAGTGTCGATCGATGCTGAGACGCAGGTCGAGAAGAAGGCTGAGATTGTCAAGGACGTCTCGAAGGAGCAAGCATCGATCGACACCCTCCAGGTATCGATCGATACCCAACCAGACACTGCGAATGAGCCGCGTATGAGTGTTGACAGACTTCGAAAGCCCAAGAAGCTGAATCCTATTCCTCAACACCTCCGAGCACCCATCACTCCAAAGCAGCTGCGTGGCTTTGAGAAGAGGGTACGAAGGATTCCCTACTCGTTCACTTTTGAAGATGCTCTAGAGGGCTAGCCTCTGCTAAGTCACTTCAAAGATTGCAGAGAAACTCTGGCAGAGATCGAAGCACTCTTCATCACGGCCAGAAGTCCACCACTATCGCTGAAGCAGTTGATCCAAAGGGAAGACCCAAGGAAATTCGCAGTTCCATGCTCCATCTCTGGAGTTGAATTTGATGAGTCTCTCGTTGACTCAGGGTCTAGCGTCAATATAATATCAAGAGGAATTGCTGAACGATTGAAGGCTGATATAAGACCCCCTACGATGCTTCTCACGTTTGCGAACTCCTCCACCTTACCTCCATACGGTACTATCCATGCTTTGCCTGTTAAAGTGGGAGATTGTTTGGTGCCCACTGATGTTCAGGTTGTGGAGATGAGCGAAGGATCTGAGGTTTCTTTGCTCTTGGGACGACCGTTTATGGCTACTACTGGCGCGATCATAGACACACCTAATAAGAGACTCTCTTTTTCTTACATCGACGGAGATGTCTACTATCATATATGATGCCATTCCCTCTAGAGGTGCTCCCACTCATGTCTCGTGCTTCACTATTGTCACAAGAGAGACATTGGTAGTTGATTTTTTGGAAGAGCCTCCTGACGACCCAACTGTCATAGACGTTTTGGTTGAACCGCCCAGCATCCCCAAGAAAGTTGTCCATAAGGCTAAGACAACAAAGAAGAAGGCGAAGAGCAAAAGAGTCGAGAATCCCCATGTCACTTTAACCCCTCAGAAGTATGATGGAGATTCGATTGAGTACAAGGTGAACTGCAAAGGAGCCTCGAAACCATTATCTAAGGCTCGAGTTCTTCTTATTTCAGAGCTGAAAGAGAAAGGAACAGAGTTTGTGGAGGGCATGTTGAGCAGAACTCTGAAGCAAGCGATGTCAAGTTGTGGAGCCTATGTTGGTGCAAGATCTCATTTTTATCCTGCTTGAATGGTGTTACAGTCAAGCTAATGACGTAAAATGAGCGCTTGGTGGGAGGCATCCCAGTGGTGAGTCTGTTTTTGATTCTTTTTCTTTTTCATTTTTCGTTTTGTGTTTGTGTCAGGATAAACAAGGAGCAAAACTCGAAATCGCCTGAGCATCGATCGATACCCCTTTGGTATCGATCGACACCCTACGCGAATAAGGAGAACATATGTCGACTTAGGCCTTGTATTGATCGATACCAGACCGTGTGTCGGTCGACACCAGACGTTCCAGCACGGTAACTTCTTGTTTCTATTCGTTCTATTCTGATCTTTTGTTTTATTTTACCTACTCTAGGCTAGATAACACTGGGGACAGTGTTGTTCAAGTCTGGGGGAGGTGTCTGCTGACATTGTGTTTGTTTTTCATAGAGTCAGTTGTTTTATCGAGTCANTTGATTTCCTGAGAAATACCCTGAGCCTATTTTTCTCCCAATTGAATTACAACTCTTTTCATTTCTGCACTGCTTTCAATTACATCTGAATTGCTTAGCTTAATTCTCACCTATATAATCTATTGTGCGTCTCTGTGAGTCTTTGTGGTTCAACCCCTAGCTATACTGCAACTACTGTTTAGTACTTTTAGGGTATTAATTTGAGCATATCAAATTTGGCGCCGTTGCCGGGGACTCAATTCGCCATTAGATTTTAGTTTGAGAATTTTGACTAAGTTCGTCGGTATCGATCGATACTAGGTATCGATCGATACTAGCTAGTATCGGTCGATACTCGTCGTCTTTATTTGTTGATATCGATCGACACCACCCAGTGTCGGTCGATACTCAACATATTTTTGGTTACTTACGTACTTTGCCTAGTGTGTTTCAGGTGTGAATTTGGAACGTGCAAACAGGAAAGCAAAGAAAACATCAGGAATGAACAACCCAGTGGTATTAAGAGCTGATGAAGCTAGAGTTCGGAGAGACCAAGAGGGTCAATTGTGCAATGAGAGACAAAAACGACTTGATGAAGCTGGAAACGTCATTGTCCCTCCCGCTGTTGTTGGTCAGATTGTCGCGCCAGTTGAGCGCGCCAACATTGGGAATGCTGCAGTTGATCGAGGTAGGACACTTGGTGAGCACAACAGACCTTATCAGTTCTATGTCAATCGAGCTGCGATTCGCATTCCAACTTTTCAGAGGAATGACTTCGAGCTGAAACCTGCGTATTACGCTCTTGTAAGTCAGAACCCTTTCCATGGCCTACCTCATGAGCATCCCATGGATCATATCGAGAGGTTCGAAGATTTGGTCACCGGTATGAAGTACAATGGAGTGCCCAATGAGTTCCTCTTCTGCAAACTTTTCCTATACTCTCTTAGTGGGGATGCTGCTTATTGGCTGAAGCAGTTGGCCCCTGGTTCGCTGACTACATAGGATGAGACGAAGAATGCATTCCTGTGCAATTTTTATGATGATGTGAGATCCGAAGAGCTCGGGAACAAAATTTCTCAGTTTTCTCAAGGTCCAACAGAGGCACTCAAGGCTGCTTGGATTCGTTTCAAGTCATATCAGAGAGATTGTCCGCACCATGGGTTCAATCAGGTTCAACTGCTGGGTAATTTCTACAGAGGGATCGATTGGAGGTACTAGATGGCTTTGATACTACGAGTAATGGGAACTTCAACACCAGATATCCAGATGTTGCGATTGTGCTAATTGAGAACTTGGCATCTAGTAATAGCACCAAGAATGCTGATTTCGAGCGGAAGAAGCAGGCTGCAGGAATTGATGGATCTCAGATTGCTGAAGTTCAAGCGAAGCTAGATATTCTGATTGGGAAGTCGAAGAAAGCTGTACACTTTGCTGATGGAGTCGATAATATCGGTGGAGCTGAAGTGGAAGATGTTAACTATGTTGGTGGTTCTGGATTTCAGGATCAGCAATTTGGGTACAACAACCGTAACTTCAACAACAACACTCGTAATTACGAGAACTCTTCGTACCAGCCCATCTCTCCAAAATCCACAGAGAATAAGATGGAATCCATGCTTGAGCAG
This sequence comes from Eutrema yunnanense, assembly GCA_002933935.1. NCBI lineage: Eukaryota > Viridiplantae > Streptophyta > Magnoliopsida > Brassicales > Brassicaceae > Eutrema > Eutrema yunnanense. Next base: position 28,428 of record PKML01043566.1, on the reverse strand, counting down.
ATTCTTCAGGGACAACAAAAACTGCAAGTGGATTTCAATGGGAAGATTGACCATCAGTACACTGACCTGAATGGGAAGATTGACTATCTGAATGGGAAAATTGAAACTGTCAATCTTTCTCAGAGGAAGCTGGAAACTCAGGTTGCTCAGACAGCATCAACTGTGAAGAGACATGAAGGTTTTCTTCAAGGGAAAACTGAGAATCCAAGAGCACACGTCAATGCAATCACCATAGGGAGTGCTAAAGAAGCCATTGCAGTGGTAGAAAAAGGTTTTGATGCAGGAATTTTCGACGATGCTGTTGAAGATGACGACTGGGATTCTGAAATTGCCCGAGTATCGATCGATACCAGCCAGTATCGATCGATACTAGTCCAGACACCTGCACGATGGAATCCAAAATCCCGTGTATCGATCGATACTCCTCCAGTGTCGATCGATGCTGAGACGCAGGTCGAGAAGAAGGCTGAGATTGTCAAGGACGTCTCGAAGGAGCAAGCATCGATCGACACCCTCCAGGTATCGATCGATACCCAACCAGACACTGCGAAGGAGCCGCGTATGAGTGTTGACAGACTTCGAAAGCCCAAGAAACTGAATCCTATTCCTCAACACCTCCGAGCACCCATCACTCCAAAGCAGCTGCGTGGCTTTGAGAAGAGGGTACGAAGGATTCCCTACTCGTTCACTTTTGAAGATGCTCTAGAGGGCTAGCCTCTGCTAAGTCACTTCAAAGATTGCAGAGAAACTCTGGCAGAGATCGAAGCACTCTTCATCACGGCCAGAAGTCCACCACTATCGCTGAAGCAGTTGATCCAGAGGGAAGACCCAAGGAAATTCGCAGTTCCATGCTCCATCTCTGGAGTTGAATTTGATGAGTCTCTCGTTGACTCAGGGTCTAGCGTCAATATAATATCAAGAGGAATTGTTGAACGATTGAAGGCTGATATAAGACCCCCTACGATGCTTCTCACGTTTGCGAACTCCTCCACCTTACCTCCATACGGTACTATCCATGCTTTGCCTGTTAAAGTGGGAGATTGTTTGGTGCCCATTGATGTTCATGTTGTGGAGATGAGCGAAGGATCTGAGGTTTCTTTGCTCCTGGGACGACCGTTTATGGCTACTGCTGCTGCTGGCGCGATCATAGACACACCTAATAAGAGACTCTCTTTCTCTTACATCGACGGAGATGTCTACTATGATGCCATTCCCTCTAGAGGTGCTCCCACTCATGTCTCGTTCTTCACTATTGTCACAAGAGAGACATTGGTAGTTGATTTTTTGGAAGAGCCTCCTGACGACCCAACTGTCATAGACGTTTTGGTTGAACCGCCCAGCATCCCCAAGAAAGTTGTCCATAAGGCTAAGACAACAAAGAAGAAGGCGAAGAGCAAAAGAGTCGAGAATCCCCATGTCACTTTAACCCCTCATAAGTATGATGGAGATTCGATTGAGTACAAGGTGAACTGCAAAGGAGCCTCGAAACCATTATCTAAGGCTCGAGTTCTTCATATTTCAGAGCTGAAAGAGAAAGGAACAGAGTTTGTGGAGGGCATGTTGAGCAGAACTCTGAAGCAAGCGATGTCAAGTTGTGGAGCCTATGTTGGTGCAAGATCTCATTCTTATCCTGCTTGAATGGTGTTACAGTCAAGCTAATGACGTAAAATGAGCGCTTGGTGGGAGGCAACCCAGTGGTGAGTCTGTTTTTGATTCTTTTTCATTTTTCGTTTTGTGCTTGTGTCAGGATAAACAAGGAGCAAAACTCAAAATCGCCTGAGCATCGATCGATACCCCTTTGGTATCGATCGACACCCTACGCGAATAAGGAGAACATATGTCGACTTAAGCCTGGTATTGATCGATACCAGGCCGTGTGTCGGTCGACACCAGACGTTCCAGCACGGTAACTTCTTGTTTCTATTCGTTCTATTCTGATCTTTTGTTTTATTTTACCTACTCTAGGCTAGATAACACTGGGGACAGTGTTGTTCAAGTCTGGGGGAGGTGTCTGCTGACATTGTGTTTGTTTTTCTTAGAGTCAGTTGTTTTATCGAGTCAAAAACGTTTTATTGAGTCAAAACTTGTTGGAGATGATTATCCTATGCTTGAATTGTTGTTTTGATTTTGTATTTAAGTGACCAGTGTTGCAGGATCAGCTCTAGATCGACTAATGAAAAATCCAAAGACTGACCAGTTGACTAGAAAACATCCATGTCTCCAGCAGAGTTCTTCTGAAGCCTGAGCCAAATTTTTGCACTCCATCAATGTGGTTAGTGTTTACAGAGCTTGATTCATCATTCATATCTGACAAAGGAACCCATATGTTTAAAATAATGGTATCTATCTCCCCTGTTATAAGTTGATAAATAAGAGCATAAAAGATGAAATGATTTTCTTCTGAGTAGAGGGCTAGGAAAATTTCCAGCGATCCCATTATTCTACTTAAGAGGGAATGATCACACAAAGGTTGAAAGCGAGGTTAGGAAAATTTTCCGTGATACCACTATTCGCCTAAACCTTTGATACATAGAGAGGGAAGAACCAGGGATTCGGTGGCAAACACCATCAATACTCGCGTTTCGGACCTTGATGTGTATGTGCAAGATCTAAAAAAAGAGAGAACATAATAAGAAATAAGTCTAGGGGAGAGAAAGTGATACAAAAAGTGTGAAAAAGGGTGGTTCCTTGTCATGATATCGTATAGTAAAGAATCTAGAAGGTTCTTGAACATTGGCTGCAGCGATGAAACTGGCGATGAGGACTTTATTTGAACAATGCTGTGAGATAATGTGTGAAGTCTGGAAAATTTGCGAATGTCTACGGAGAAGTACATGGTGGTTAGATCAAAAGCTGGTTAGGTGATATTTGGGTGCTTGGGAAAAGGATCTTTGCGATGGTTCCTGAATAGGTGAGTCTCCGCGTTTTCAAACCTCTTTCTCTGGTTTAGTCTTCTATTTGCTTGATGGCAAGCAAAGGCTAAGTCTGGGAGAGTTGATATATCATGGTTTTTACCCCTTTTAAGCCATGATATAAGTCCATTTTATAAAGTCTTTATTCTATTTCGTAGTAGTTTAGAGTCTTTTACAGGTTTTAGCACATTTGGAGCATAATTGGAGATATTGGAGCTTTCTGGAGCATTTTGGAGCAAAGCTGAAGATCGTGTTGCTGAGTACCCGATTTCACGTCGAGCATCGATAGATACCTCCTTGGTATCGATCGACATCCATCGAGGCAGACACGACCCGCGACTTTAATGAAGAGTTGAAGAATTGCAACTTGGTCCAAAAGTCTTTAATATTTACAAGAAGTCCCGATTTGTGATTTAGGTTATTTATTGGGATTTTACAGCCACTTTGTTGGCTATGCTTTATTTTTACTTTGGTTTGAGAGAGAGCTTTATGAGGAAGACAAATCTAAAACTCCCTTCGTCCGAGAGAAGATTTCGAACCCTCTTGTTACTCTTTCTGTTTTATTTGATGATTTATTCAAACATGTTGATTGTTTCATTCTCCATGTCTGAGTATATCCACTTTAGGTTCAGGGTTCTCATAAGGGTTTTCTCTGAATGCTAGATTGATTAGTTTATTAGGATTCACCATCTGAATTAGTTATTCGCCTTAGGTTGTGTTCAAAGCTAATTCTAGGTTGAAAAATCTGGAACTTAGATCTTAGGATAATTGATTAGGCACGACAGTGCGATTAATTACTTGATAGAACCTTATGTGAGCAAATTGATTATTCGCAAAGAGATTTGGTTTAATTGATTTGTGAACATATCAAACTCGGTATTAAAGCTGACTTAGACTTTAGGATTCGCAAAGAGATTTGAAATTCTTAGGATTTAGATTTAGATAATTCTCGCAACGACAGTTGGTTAATTATACCTTAGTGATTTGAGTTCAAGAACTGCGCTAAATCTGAATCCTGCTGGTTAGTTTATCTGCATTTATTATTGATTTCCTGAGAAATACCCTGAGCCTATTTTTCTCCAAATTGAATTACAACTCTTTTAATTTCTGCACTGCTTTCAATTACATCTGAATTGCTTAACTTAATTCTCACCTATATAATCTATTGTGCGTCTCTGTGAGTCTTTGTGGTTCGACCCCTAGCTATACTGCAACTAATGCTTAGTACTTTTAGGATATTAATTTGAGCATATCAATTATCTTTTGAAGCTACTTAGGAATGGATTGTTGCGCAAGAGATGACAATCTTCAAGAGGAAAAGGAATCATTAGGATAAGAACACACAATGGGAACATCCACCACAAAATTGGATCAAATGTAACTTTGATAGCATCTACATAATGAACTCGGAATATACTGGTGTTGGATGGATTTTTAGAGACTCATTTGGAGCTCATATCAACTCGGGTTTTTGCAAAGGTGAAAAGTGAAAATGGGGTCTTGTATGCATAAGCATTAGCTTTTCTACATGGATTACAACAATCATGGGATGCAAGGTCAACGTAAGGTTTAGTTTGAAGGAGATAGTTATAAAGTCTTGGCAAATGTGATCAATAGTAGAGAAGAATGTACGGAGTTGGGGAATTTGTTTTATGACAATATCATGTTTAAGCTGCATGAATGTTCCTTAGATGTGAATCTGTTGTGATAACACCATCTGACAACAAATTGCCTTTCAAAATGCGGCGTAGACAATTCCCATTATCTGTTGCTTTTGCTATGACTATTAACAAGAGCCAGAGACAATCACTTATGGAAGTAGGACTTTTTCTGCCAAGACCAGTTTTTTCTCACGGACAACTATATGTGGCGTTATCCATGGTTACATCAAAAAAGGGATTGAAAGTGCTTATCGTAGACAAAGAAGAAAAGTGTAACACCCGTCTTTTACTTGCTCAAGACGACGTGTCACACGAAGTAGCTTGTATCACACGTAACTCCATTTCTTAACTAAAACTCAATAAATTCTTTTAATCCAACTTAACCGTCTTTCAACAAAAACAAATTCATTGTTTTAAATAAAATTCATATATTTATTCTGATAATTTAATAAATGAAATAAACGATAAAGTAAATCCCAATTTCCCCAAACCCAGCACCACGCGAACTCGGCACTAACAGCTACTCCTCAATCTCACCTGCAAGAAAAGAGGGGTGAATAATTGGGATTACTCAGCGAGGGCAAACCTAAAGGCTCACGAATTCACCATATACAATACAACCAGAGAATCACAAAGTCTAGACCTAAGACAGGCAGGCAAACATGTGTCAACGACACACAACCAACAAACAAATGGGATTTCATCCCATATCTCACCGCGAGAACGCATACCTGGATACCACATGTCAACACACGTCATCCTTAGTGTTTACGAGATACCTCATGCCTAAGCACTTCTTCCAACACTTTCTTTCTCATCCTTAGTGCTTACGGGATCCTTCGTACCTAAGCACTTTTTCCAACACTTTCTTTCTGTCGAGTTCGTCAGCCCCCTCACACAACAACAAAGAAGTGCTTTGCCATGCTCAGCCGGGCGGGTCTCAACGACTGACGCCATGGGAGCGACCTTCTTTGTAGGACCTACCGCGGCTTTACCACGTTTGTATTAACATTCTTCCGCATTCAATAATTTATTTAACACACAATAACATGCATCTCACACAATAAAGAACACACGACAAATTATCAATTTAGAACTTATTTTCTTGAGATACTAATTTCTTCAATTTCTTGTGTACATATATTTACTTAATTATATCTATCCATAATTATTTATAAATTCAACAAGCAAATACGGATTATTTATAAAGTATATAACTCGCAGGTATACTTGGCTTAATCCTAGACTAAGTAATTAACTGACTATATGTGTATATGAAGAAAACACGAACTCATTCCTCACCTTAGCAAATCGGAAAGAGATCTCTGAACTGAGTGAAATGGGATTCTGGTTCAGCAACAAACTCAGACTGCGTTGGTTCACGATTAATAAAACACGATTTAAATTAGTTTGGTATTCCCAGATAAATACCCAAACCCAAAAATAAATCGGTTATTAATTAAACCCACAACAATTCCTTAATTCTGATTTAATTAGCTAATCCCAAAATAATCCTAAGTCTCAGGTTAATTCCATATCATCCGACTCAACCAGTTTCGAATAAACCAATTAAAGATCTCATTTGCATAATGATCCCACAAACGATAACATCATCTCGTGTAATAAACTGCTCCAACCAATAAACCCACTAAGCCGGTCCATCCAATTAAACCACCACATTAAACCAAGTCCCACATCAGATTAAACCAAGTAGGATAATTTAACAACAACATCATCATCTCTCGGGCAATTACCTCAAGAGAACAGACGGCTACGATGAACAGAGGTGGCAACAGCAGCTACAACGCTGGTGGTTTCCGACCTGCAACAACCGGTGGTCCAAATCCGGCAAGGACGGAGGGGGTTAGGTTCAGGTCTCAACCAGAATAGAAGCTAAACTCTCGGATCTTAACTCGTGGTACATTTTCCGGCGGATCTATTTCTTGGCGGTGAGGTTCGCAGACAAGATTTGCTCGGTTGGGGCTCGCGGTGGCTCGACAAATCAGACCTTTCCGGCGATGCGATTCCGAGGACGTCGGCAAAGGGTTCGCCGGAGAGAAAAAGAGGCTCCTCAACGGCGCTAGGGTTTTCTGGATCTGTTCCCGAGGCACGTCTTCTCCTTCTATATACTCTCTTCATGACTCGGGCTTGGTTTAGATCCGTCTCGGGTGCGGGCTCGATTGTAAGAGCAAAAATTCGGAAACAAAGATTGCGATAAAATACGAATGATGTTTATATAAAACGCTTTAGAAAAACGGATTAAAGAAAGACGATTATAGAGTGGAGGCGAGATGATCTCTTTTCTTAATTCAAAATATCTCCATAGTGTGACGATTTTACGAGATAATGAATCCCATGATACAACCATTAGAGACTATGATCGCATCACTCGACCATAGAATCGACGAACTTATAAACTACGAATACTCTCGAGACTTACGTTTTGAAATAGAGAAAAAAAGAAGTGAGGAATTGTTGTTTTAGTTTTTATGTGAAGAACTCATATTGACTGTGTCAAAAATGAGAGGAGATGTCCTGTATTTATAGCGAAGGACGAGATAGATCACTCGCAGAAGATCTCGGAAGATCAGAGAAGATCTCGCAGGATCGTGGAGCAAATCTTGGGGCGGAAGACTCGGTCTGTTTGCGTGGAGATAACAGATAAGAATATTATCCGAATATTCTTTGTTACGCTTTGACTTGCTCAAGATTTCAATCGTAAACTTGATGGGTTTGGTTAAGAAATTGGGCCAAAAACGTTAGCCAAAAACTTGGCCCAAAAAGAACATCTTGTAGTGGCCCTGGTGATATAGGAACCAAACGAGTTGGAGCCTAAATGATAGATTGATGGAGAAAATGTTGCTGGACTAAGGTCACTCTCAACAGATTCGTAACGAANCCCGGGTCCTAATCATCCCCTCTTCACCGCCTCGATTCTACGATCACGCCACATCTTTACCTGCATCGACAAAAGTGATGCATCAACATTTGGCTAACCAAATGCTGAGTGAGATTGATCATCCCAACAACAGGCCACCAATTAACAATCAACCATCATTAATTAAGCACAACATTCATCACAGAATAACCGGTATCGATCGATACCCCCGTGGTATCGATCGATGCCCACGCAACACGCGTCACCCGAATAGGGCATAGTATCGATCGACACTCAAACACAACCCTAGTATCGATCGATACCACACGACTCAATCCTTATCCCAAAGGATCAGTATCGATCGATACCCACCTGGTATCGGTCGATACCCTCGCGACCTAACACAGGAAACGCCATAGAAACCACCCAAAACAACCACCAATCAAGCTTCACACGAAAACACATAAGCTTAACTGGTCACCTTTGGTCACAACTCACCTAAAAACAGCTGAAACGAGCTTCCAAACGATCTTTCCAAACTCAAGATCGAACTCCCTCGCTTCCCGCCCAAAACCAAGGCCTCAACCTCTTTTCCGAGCTCCTCGCCAAGCTCAAACTCTTTGATCTCGCAAGATCTAGCTTCGCAAAGCTTCTTTCTCTCTCACGCTCTTCTTCTCTTTATCCCTCTCTCTTTCTCGACCTTTCCCGACCTTCTATCGTCTCATCCTCCCGAAGGATTCCTTTTTATACTCGAAAGAAGAAAGAGAAGAAGATAACCACGAGAAAACCCGGCTGGTATCGATCGATACAGGCCAGTATCGATCGATACTGCCTCCAGAACAACCCGAATTAATCATTTCACAGCAATAATCAATTCTTCTGGAAACACGGGCGCTACACTTACGTTTTGAAATAGAGAAAAAAAGACGAGAGGAATTGTTGTTTTAGTTTTTATGTGAAGAACTCATATTGAGTGTGTCAAAAATGAGAGGAGATGTCCTGTATTTATAGCGAATGACGAGATAGATCACTCGCAGAAGATCTCGGAAGATCAGAGAAGATCTCGGAAGATCAGAGAAGATCTCGCATGATCGTGGAGCAAATCTTGGGGCGGAAGACTCGGTCTGTTTGCGTGGAGATAACAGATAAGAATATTATCAGAATATTCTTTGTTACGCTTTGACTTGCTCAAGATTTCAATCGTAAACTTGATGGGTTTGGTTAAGAAATTGGGCCAAAAACGTTAGCCAAAAACTTGGCCCAAAAAGAACATCTTGTAGTGGCCCTGGTGATATAGGAACCAAACGAATTGGAGCCTAAATGATAGATTGATGGAGAAAATGTTGCTGGACTAAGGTCACTCTCAACAGATTCATAACGAAGTGGTGATGAAGTGAAACGATGGTGAAGTTGTTGCTGGACTAAGGTCACTCTCAACAGATTCAAGTGGGTGAAATGGATAGAGAGGGGATCGAGAGACGCCACACAGATCGGTGAAATGATCTATGATAAGTCTGATACTCTCTAAGCTTCAAGGAATCGCACACAAGAAGTTTAGAAGACAAATATTTCTTTCACAGAAATATCAAGAGAGAAACTCTCAAATTACTCAACAAAAACTTAGGGTTCGAAAATGAGTTACAAAAATACATATAAAGAAAAGCAACAAGTCTGCATGAGGGAGAGAGAAAGAGACATCATTAAAACATAGCTTGAAATTCGAAATTGGCTCTTGAACTCTCCATGGTCGAATCCTATGTTGCTGGGCTTGAGGAAAATCAACTAAATTGGCCAATGATAATGTGAACCATTTGCCTCATTAAAAACCTTACCAAGAAAACCCAATGGGACAAAACCTGGTTAAGGGAAAAAGAGTACAAATGGAGCACATACCCATTTAGTGACTTCTTTGGGCCTCTTGAATTTGCTTGGTAATGGTAAAGATAGCAAATTCTTTGTTTCCTTGAAGAACCGGCAAGAATGGTGTTGTATGAGTCTTGTGTAGTTCTTGCACGTCCTCTTGCACTTCTTTGGTGATGAGACTTTTCATAGACTTGATAAATTGCTCTCTCACACGTCTTGTTCCTGATCTTGTTCTTGGTGTTTGTTCCATAGTTGCTATGTGGGCAGCTTCTTCTTCGGATCCAGCTGAGCTTGTATCGATGTCCTCATCACCTGGGGCCACATTCACCAAGACCCAAGACCCAAGACCCAAGACTCAAGACCCAAGACCCGTGACCCAGACCCGTGACCCGTGACCTGTGCCAGAGCCCGGTCCGGTTCGGCGGCGCGCGCGAGGGCTCCCCTTGTTCTCCTTCACACACCATGGGTCTAAGCTTTTGAACATAGACTAAGCATCCTCTATATTTATATAAGAGGTTTCCATCATTTGTTCCCGATAGGGGTGGGCAAAAAAACCGAACCAACCGAACTTCAACCGAACCGAACCAAACCATATTCTATATATAAACCAATCGTTTGAATTTTTCTCAACCCGAACCGATAACCCAATGTGCTTTTGTTAATTAATTAATTAATAATATTAAAAACATACTTTTATATTAATGCTATAAACCTATAATGGCTCATATAAAAGATAAATAAATATTGGCTTGTATAATTAACTTATATTTAAATTATTGACTTGTTGTAGGTTCATTTTGGTGGCATAGGAAAGACGAAGCTACGGATTTATTTTTTATTTTTATTTTTTATTAAGTGGGATAGTTTCATTTTGGTTTTAGACTTTTAGGAAATGTTTTTTTTATGGCTTCGTAGGATTCTTGTTTTTATAAGTTGATATTTTAAAAACCAAACCAAATTTCAACCGAATTAAACCAAACCGAACTAAACCAAACCGAACTAAACCCAAACCGAACCAAACTTATTTCGGTTGAGTTTGGCTAGAGTTTTATTCAACCCGAATCAACCGAACCGAACCGAACCCAAACCGAACCCAAAATTAAACCGAAATGCCCACCCCTAGTTCCCGATGTGGGACAAATGCATTCTCATTTACTTAATCACATTTTAACAATATTTTGATAAGCCCTTGGGCCTTAATAAATTTGGTCCAACAATCCCCCACATGAATAGAAATTACTCTAAACATACGAAGACTAGACTGACTCGATAAATTAGACTTGACTAGACTAGACAGACTTTCGAGAGTATAAGCAAAAAATCACTGTGTTTGAGATGGTAGCATGTTTCAGCCTTGAACCACTCATTGTTAATATCTGTCGGGTTTACTTGGCCGGGAGGTGAACATGATGTTTTGAACCACCCAGATTTTTATGTAAACCGAGATAACAGGTACAACCTAGTTTCATTTTCTCGTAGAGCTAAGTTCTCTATTGTGTTCATTTTGGCCTTGAACTTGCCTGGTTGATCATGAGTGAACTTGGAAAATATAGCATGTCCTTCATTCTCCTAGAAACAGCCCCATTTCACACTCACAAGGTGATTTGCCAGTAGTCTTTGTTTTAAGAAGTATCTTTAATACTCCACTGATATATCAAAGCTATGGTCTTATCATTAAAAGCTATGCTTATCCTTTTTAGACATACAATCAACATTGTATGTAACCACTGTTTATCATCTTGGGAACTAGGTAAAGACGAGAAGTCTTTCAGTGATGTTGTTAGATTTTGTTCGACTTAGTTTTCCCTTTGAACCTGACATCTTGGGATCTCCAGTCACGTAGGTGGGGTTTCCATCAAACATCCTCTTTAAGTCATATGCTTTAAACCCATTCCCTTCGATGATTTTTCAACTTGATCACGTGCTAAACCTTTAGTAAATGGATCCGCTAGGTTATCAGCCGATTTGACATAATCTATTGTGATTACGCCAGTTGTGATCAAGTTTCTAATGGTTTTGTGTCGTCTTCTTATATGACGTGATTTACCATTATAGAGATTATTCAGTGCCCGAGCTATAGCCGATTGGCTATCACAGTGTACACGTATTGCCGGTACTGGTTTCTCCCACATTGGAATATCTTCCAAGAAATTTCGAAGCCATTCGGCTTCTTCTGCAGCGTTGTCTAGAGCAATGAATTCAGACTTTATGGTTGATCGAGCCAATAGAGTTTGTTTGGAAGATTTCCATGATACTGCTGCACCTCCGAGGGTAAAGACATATCCACTTGTGGATTTCGAGTTTTTGGAGTCTGAGATCCAGTTTGCATCACTGTATCCTTCCAAAACTGCGGGTTCTTTACCATAGTGCAACCCATAACTTTTATTGTATCGTACGTAATTTAGTACTCTAGTTATATATGATGAGGACATCGAGTCAACGACCCAAGTCATACAAGCACCACTAGTACCAAGTGGACCAGTGACTAGAACCAGGAGCACGGACATGGAAAAGAAGTTCAACATGTTCATGGACCAGCTCAGATCAGAAGGTTTCTTCAAGACGGACACTAATCCACTAAGCCCGTTAGCGAGCAGTTATTGGGCCGATTCTTTCAAGCAGGATCCACTCATGATCCCGGACGATCCAAAAGGCGATCTACATATGGATTTGAAGCTCTTTGAGTTTAGTTTCCAGAACACTAGAGATCAGCCCAAGACTCCTTACCATTCGAACCAGAAAGTCCAAACACTGAAGACATATTGGCTGGATCCTTTGCTGGCCGATAACACTAAGTGGCCACTCATCAAGCCCAGGTTCGTGGCCCACTTATCTAAGGTCGATTTCACTTCACCAGAGACGACTTAGGCCCAAGGAAGGTCATTAGTTGGGTTTGTAAGTCGTTTGGTGCTCTTTTCCCAACCTTCGTTTTTATCCCACTGGGTTTTGCGAAGATGGGTTTTTACCGAGGCCAAACGGCTTGCAATATTATTGGCCCATTTAATGATTCTCTGTAAGCCCATGAAGACCAGCTACACGAGGCCTCACTTCTATTTCTCTTAGTCTTTTAATTATTTTGTAAACGGGCCTATTGTTAAGGACCCGTCTTGTTATTTCTTTTTCGATTTATTTCTTTTCTTTTGGGCATGTGCTCTCTTTAAAAACCCTAAGGCTTTGTCCTTTCTCAGCACGCAGACAATAAAAAATTTCCTTTGTTATTTTCGAGTTTTTGTTCTTCACAAAAACGTTTCTTCTCTCTAGATCGTGAGTGAGTCCGATCCTTAGGAAAACCCCTTGAAGTATCAAGAGACCGTCGCCTCTCTTGTGGTTCTCATCGCCCCACCAACACCATCCATCTTATCCCGTTGACAGAAGAGAGATACCTTAGTCCAGCTTCTTCAACACCATCTTCTCGACCCAAACTCTCGACCATCGACCTCCGGTTTGTGTGAGACGGGTTTGAGTGCGTATCATTTTGGTATCAGAGCTTCAAAAGCTCCTGAATCTAAGGTGTAAACGTTCCCTTACCACCTTTCATTTTCTGTATTTGTTTTGTTCTTGCTAGGTTGCTAGATTCAAAAAAAATAAAAAATAGAAAAGAACCATATATTAGAATTTTCGATTTTTGTTAATTCCTTTTTGTTAAGTTGTTCCAAAAAAAAAAAAAAAAAAAAAGAGAGTATTTTAGTTTAGAATTTTTCCTTTTAGATTTAAGAATTTTTTTTTTTCGAGCTCCATTGATACACTTTGTGAAATTTTTTTTTTGCAAGGAGAATATTGACCAAGGAAAAGTGAAGCAAGCCACTGTGTCGAAGACACAGTCGTCAACACAGAATCTGCAGGAACTTTAGTACGTGACAGTGTCGTCGACACACTCGTCAACACAGAATCTGCAGGAACTTTAGTACGTGACAGTGTCGTCGACACACTCGTCAACACAGACTCTGCAGGAACTTTAAGAAACAATGGAAAACAATGTTGTACCGCAAGACCCTAATGCCATTCTCATGCAAGCAATCACGGCTATGCAACAACAGCTCCAGAGCGTAGTCCAAAGGCTAGATCATATGGAGCAGCCTCAAGCCAACAACAATCCTCTACCAAGAGCACAACGACGAGCCAACAACCTAGGCGAAGATCCGGACGATGTTCCGATAGAGGAACAGCCGCGAGTAAGGAGAAGAGGACCGAGACAAGACGTCTTTGAGGAGGCCGAAGGTGACTTCCCAAGGCACCAACACTCCCAGGACATGAAGCTTAAGGCACCTACGTTTGCTGGAAGAGTTGATCCCGAGGCTTATTTGGAGTGGGAGCAACGCATGGAGCATATCTTCGTGTACTACGACTACAACGAGCAAAGAAGGCTGGCTTTGGCCGTTGCTCAACTCACTGACCATGCTCTCTCATGGTGGGATCGTGAGGTAGCTGACAGAAGAAGGAGCCAATCACCTCAGGTCAGCACTTGGCGAGAGATGAGACAGCTCATGAAGAAGCGATATGTTCCGAGCTATTATCATCGAGATCTTCAAAAGAGGTTCCGAAAATTAACCCAAGGAACCAGGAGCGTGGAAGAATACTTTGAAGAGTTTGAACATCTTAGAAACCGTTTGGAGCTGGATGAAGACACCGAGACACTCATGGCTCAGTTCTTAGACGGACTCAACGAACGACTAAGTCACAAAGTGGAGAAGCTTCCATACCACGACTTGAAGGACATCTTACACCATGCCATTCAAGCTGAGCAACACTTGAAGAAGAAGTCCTATGCTACTGGACGGACATGGAGTAACCAAACATGGGACCAGAACCGAGCCAAGACCCAAACTCCAACCAGCTTTCCATCTAAGGCCGCAGAGAAGGGCAAGTCGGTCGAAATCGACCCTAGGTTCACTTCTAAGGCCTCTGAGCCTAATCAAGGTAAGTTTTCTAACCCAAGTACTTCTAGAACTCGTGACATAACATGTTTTAAGTGCAAGGGCAGAGGACACATGGCTAGAGAATGCCCAAATCCCCGAGTTATGATCATGTTGGATTCGGGTGAGTACGAGTCTCAAGATGAGGCCGATGTGCAAATGACCGAAGCAGCCACTGAAGAAGTAGATTGTGAGGCTGAATATGGTGAGTCTCTGGTCATAAGACGAGCCTTGAACCTCACGGTTCATCCTGACGAGACAGCCCAAAGAGACAACATCTTTCATACAAGATGTTCCATCCGAGGCAAGGTATGTAATTTGGTAATTGATGGAGGGTCGTGTACCAATGTAGCGAGTGACTACATGGTCACTAAGCTCTGTCTAGAACGCGCTAAACACCCTCACCCATATAAGCTAAGATGGTTAAATGATAAGGCTGAATTACGCGTCACGGACCAAGTGCTTGTACCATTCAATGTGGGCAAGTACTCGGATGAAGTTGTGTGTGATGTTGTTCCTATGCAAGCTGGCCATCTTCTTCTTGGTAGACCTTGGCAGTTTGACAAGGACGCCATTCACCATGGCCGAAGTAACATGTATTCGTTTGTGCATGATAAAAAGAAGTATAATTTAACACCTCTTACACCTACTCAAGTACACGAATTACAAGTTAAAATGTTAAAAGAAAAGGATGCATCGACCAGGAACAATTTGTTTATCAAGTCCAATTATATTTCTAAGGCAATCACTTGCAAGGAACCGGTATTACTAATGATCTTTAAGGAGACTTTAAGTGCAGGTTCTAGTGCGTTGGAGCAACAGCTTCCTACTGAAGTTACTCAACTCTTGGACCGCTTTGCTGATGTGTTTCCTGATGAGATACCTCCTGGCTTACCTCCTATAAGAGGAATAGAGCACCAGATCGATTTTGTGCCCGGAGCACCATTACCCAATCGAGCCGCATATCGCGTTAATCCGGACGAAGCCAAGGAACTAGAGAAGCAAGTGAGAGAACTTATGGACAAGGGCTATGTTCGTGAGAGCCTTAGTCCATGTGCTGTTCCAGTCCTTTTGGTGCCAAAGAAGGATGGAACGTGGAGGATGTGCGTGGATTGTCGCGCGATCAACAACATAACGATCAAATACCGACATCCGATACCAAGGTTAGATGACATGCTTGATGAGCTTTCTGGTTCTAATTTATTTTCCAAGATTGATCTCAGAAGTGGATACCACCAAGTACGAATGAGAGAAGGTGACGAATGGAAGACGGCCTTCAAGACGAAGCAAGGCCTCTACGAATGGCTAGTTATGCCTTTCGGGCTAACTAACGCGCCAAGTACCTTCATGCGACTCATGAATGAGGTTCTTAGACCCTACATTAGTAAGTTTGTAGTGGTATACTTCGATGATATTCTCATTTATAGTCGAACTCTAGCTGAACATTTATCTCATTTAGAACAAATTCTTAAGACGCTTCAACGAGATGGTCTTTACGCCAACTTGAAGAAGTGCACATTTTGCGCTAATGAGCTTGTGTTTTTAGGCTTTGTTGTGAGTTCACAGGGACTTAGAGTGGACCAGGAGAAGGTCCAAGCCATCCAAGAATGGCCTACGCCAACAACCGTTAGCCAAGTTCGAAGTTTTCACGGCTTGGCTAGCTTTTACCGACGGTTCGTGAAGGACTTCAGCACCCTTGCTGCACCTCTAACTGCCATCATCAAGAAGGACGTGGCATTCAAGTGGGGAGAAGCCCAGGAAGAGGCCTTCAAAGGCCTAAAGGATCGTTTGACTCATGCTCCCGTTTTAACTTTACCCGATTTCTCTAAAACGTTTGAAATTGAGTGTGATGCCTCAGGTTTAGGGATCGGTGCTGTGCTTACTCAAGGAGGCAAACCTGTTGCTTACTTCAGTGAGAAACTTAGTGGAGCCACTCTCAACTATCCTACTTATGACAAGGAGCTCTACGCCTTAGTCCGAGCAATGGAGACGTGGCAGCATTACCTACTATCGAAGGAGTGTGTCATCCACACGGACCATGAGACTTTGAAGCATCTTAGGGGTCAGACTAACCTCAAGAGAAGACATGCTAAGTGGCTGGAGTTTATAGAGACGTTTCCCTATGTGATCAAGTACAAGAAGGGAAAAGATAATGTGGTGGCCGATGCCCTATCTCGGAGATATGCGCTAATATCGACCATGGAAGCCAAGGTTCTTGGATTTGAAATGATTATTCCATTATATGAATCTGATGTTGATTTTGCAGAGATATACAAGAACCATGGAAAGGGAGCCCACGCTTCTTACTATGTCCATGACGGTTATCTTTTTAAAGATAAACGCCTATGCATCCCGCAATGTTCGTTACGAGAGCTTATAGTCCGAGAAGCTCATGGAGGAGGCCTCATGGGTCATTTTGGCGTTGAGAAGACTCTTGCCATGCTGAAGGAGCACTTCTTTTGGCCACACCTTAAGAAGTCGGTCGAAACTTTCTGTGCAAGATGTATCACTTGCAAGAAAGCCAAGTCTCGGGTTCACCCGCACGGTTTGTATCTTCCTTTACCGATTCCTACTTTACCATGGATTGATATTTCTATGGACTTTGTGCTAGGTTTGCCTAAGATCAGACACAAGGACTCCATCTTTGTCGTGGTGGATCGGTTCTGGAAGATGGCACACTTCATTCCATGTGCCAAGAAAAACGATGCTACACAAACCGCAGACCTCTTTTTCAAAGAGATTGTACGACTACATGGAGTACCTAGGACGATCGTCTCAGATCGCGACACCAAGTTCTTGAGCAACTTTTGGAGAACCCTCTGGAAGAAGCTAGGAACCAAGCTGCTCTTCTCCACGACATGCCATCCACAAACCGATGGCCAAACTGAAGTCATTAACCGTACACATGGAACGTTGCTTCGAGCAACAATAGGGAGAAATCTTAAAACTTGGCTTGAAGCTCTACCTTTTGTCGAGTTTGCTTATAACATAGTTGTCCATAGTGCTACTCATTTGTCTCCTTTTCAGGTCGCATATGGATTTAATCCACAGACGCCATTGGATCTTAAGCCTCTACCTCAAACGGAGTTCTTAAACTTCGACGGAGCCAAGAAGGCCGCAGATGTGAAAAAGCTACACCAATCGGTCAAAGATCAGCTCGAACGAACCAATGCCCTACGTGTAAAGAATGCCAACAAGGGCAGGAAGCACGTGTCTTTTGAAGTTGGAGAATGGGTGTGGTTGCACATGAGACCGGAGCGATTCCCGAACCAACGCAAATCGAAGCTATCGCCTCGCGGAGACGGCCCATTCAAAATCTTGGAGAAAATCAATGACAACGCCTACAAGCTCGAGCTCCCAGGTGAGCTTAAGGTGTCTGCTAAATTCAATGTTTCTGACTTAGCTCGTTTTGATGCAGGTGATGATGTTTTGGGATCAAAACCTCATGAAGAGGGAGGGAGTGATGAGGACATCGAGTCAACGACCCAAGTCATACAAGCACCACTAGTACCAAGTGGACCAGTGACTAGAACCAGGAGCAGGGACATGGAAAAGAAGTTCAACATGTTCATGGACCAGCTCAGATCAGAAGGTTTCTTCAAGACGGACACTAGTCCGCTAAGCCCGTTAGCGAGCAGTTATTGGGCTCTTTGAGTTTAGTTTCCAGAACACTAGAGATCAGCCCAAGACTCCTTACCATTCGGACCAGAACGTCCAAACACTGAAGACATATCGGCTGGATCCTTTGCTGGCCGATAACACTAAGTGGCCACTCATCAAGCCCAGGTTCGTGGTCCACTTATCTAAGGTCGATTTCACTTCACCAGAGACGACTTAGGCCCAAGGAAGGTCACTAGTTGGGTTTGTAAGTCGTTTGGTGCTCTTTTCCCAACCTTCGTTTTTATCCCACTGGGTTTTGTGAAGATGGGTCTTTACCGTGGCCAAACGGCTTGCAATATTATTGGCCCAATTAATGATTCTATGTAAGCCCATGAAGACCAGCTACACGAGGCCTCACTTCTATTTCTCTTAGTCTTTTAATTATTTTGTAAACGGGCCTATTGTTAAGGACCCGTCTTGTTATTTTTTTTCCGATTTATTTCTTTTCTTTTGGGCGTGTGCTCTCTTTAAAAACCCTAAGGCTTTGTCCTTTCTCAGCACGCAGACAATAAGAATTTTCCTTTGTTATTTTCGAGTTTTTGTTCTTCACAAAAACGTTTCTTCTCTCTAGATCGTGAGTGAGTCTGATCCTTAGGGAAACCCCTTGAAGTATCAAGAGACCGTCGCCTCTCTTGTGGTTCTCATCGCCCCACCAACACCATCCATCTTATCCCGTTGACAGAAGAGAGAGACCTTAGTCCAGCTTCTTCAACACCGTCTTCTCGACCCAAACTCTCGACCATCGACCTCCGGTTTGTGTGAGACGGATTTGAGTGCGTATCAAGTTATGGCTTTCCAGTGTTTGTGACCTGGATTACTTGTGTAGCGACTAAGTACGTTGACCGCATGTGCTAGATCAGGTCTAGTACAGTTGGTTAAGTACATAAGGCTACCAATTACCCGTGCATACTCTACTTGTGACACAGTTTCACCTGAATTTTTGGTCAAGTGAAGTTGAGAGTCGACTGGAGTTTTTGCAGTCCCATTTGAATAGTTTTTAAACCGTTCAATAGCATAGTGAGCTTGAGACAGAATGATTCTGAGACCTGATCATTCTGAGAATGACATCTGCTAGACCCATGTCTTTCATGTCAAACTTTCCACTAAGCATTTTCTTAGTTTGTTGGATTATGTCTTTATTACTACCAATAATTAGCATGTCATCTACATACATACATAGTAATATATACCCCCGAGGAGTAGTTTTTATGTAGATGCATTTATCACATTCGTTGATGTTGAAGCCATTTGACATCATTGTGTTGTCAAATTTTTCATGCCATTGTTTTGGAGCTTGTTTAAGTCCATATAATGACTTCACAAGTCTACAGACTTTGTGTTCTTGTCCCGGGACTACAAATCCTTCGAGTTGTTTCATATATATTTCCTCTTCTAATTCTCCGTTTAGAAAAGCAGTTTTGACATCCATTTGATGGATTTCCAAATTTCTTAAGGCTGCAATCCCAATAAGCATTCTGATTGAAGTTATTCTCGTTACTGGAGAATAAGTGTCAAAGAAATCCAGACCTTCTTTTTTTCAGAATCCTTGAACCACAAGTCTAGCCTTGTACTTATCAATTGAGCCATCAGTCTTCAATTTTGTTTTGAAGATCCATTTGCACCCTAGTGCTTTGAACCCTTTAGGTAGATCAGTTATTTCATATGTATGATTTTGCTGAATGGAGTCAAACTCACTGTTGACGGCTTCCTTCCAAAAAGGTGCGTCAGGTGTAGTCATGGCTTCAGTAAACGTCCTTGGTTCGTTCTCTGTGAGAAGGACCATCATGAAGTCAGAACCGAAGGTTTTTTCTTTACGAGCTCTTTTGCTTCGTCTAGGTTCATTTTCTTCGTCTGCTTCTGTTACTGAAACACCATTTGTGCTAGCCTCATTTGTAGAGGTGTTAGCGTCTTTCTCTTCCCGAGTTCGTTTTAGATTTTGTTTATCCTTACACGGAAAGATGTGTTCAAAGAATGACGCGTTCCTTGATTCCATTATTGTATTTACATGGATATCCGGTATGTCTGATTTGTGAACCAGAAACCGATAAGCACTGCTGTTGCGTGCATATCCAATAAAAATACAACCAACGGTTTTAGGTCCGATTGAGACCTTTTTAGGAGGTGGTACTGTGACTTTTGCTAGACACCCCCACACTTTCAGGTATTTGTACGAAGGTACGTTACCTTTCCATAGTTCATATGGCGTGTTGCCAGTTATTTTGTGCGGTATTTTGTTGAGGATATAGTTTGTGGTGAGAAGCGCCTCCCCCCACAGATTCTGGGTAGCCCAGATTCCTGCAACATTGCATTCATCATTTCTTTCAGAGTTCGATTTTTTCATTCTGCAACTCCGTTAGATTCTGGTGAGTAGGGAGCAGTGGTCTTATGTATAATGCCTTTTTCTTGACAAAACGCGTTAAAAGGTCCATCGTATTCACCTCCTATATCACTTCTAACTATTTTAATAGTTTTTCCGAGTTGATTTTCAACTTCGATTTTATATTCTTTGAATTTTTCCAGGACTTCATCTTTACTACGTAGCAAGTATACGTAGCAGTATTTTGTACTGTCATCTATGAATGTTACAAAATAATTTTTACCTCCTCTAGTTTGTACTAACTTTAAGTCGCACAAATCTGTGTGTATTAGCCCTAGAGGTTCAGTAGTTCGTTTGACACGAGGTGATGGAGTTTTTGTGAGTTTTGCTTGTATGCATGTCTCACATTTATTTTTGTTTATTTTGCATTTCGGGATTATATTCAAATTAATCAATCTTTGGATGGATTTATAATTTACATGCCCTAACCTTTCATTACAAATATCAAAAGACTCAACCAAGTAAGAAGACGCTTGCTTATTAATTGAACTCGAAGAAGCTACATCATTTTTGACGACTGTCATTACACACATTTTGATCAGATCGTCCTTAACATAACCCTTCCCAATAAAAACCTCGTTTTTCCTTAAGATCAGCTGGTCAGACTTCATGTTGACTTCGAATCCATTCTTAAGGATCTTAGTCCCGGAGATGAGGTTCTTCCTCATGTTTGGCACGTGCTTCACATTTTTCAGAGTGACTACGTTGCCTGAAGTCATCTTCAATGCCACGTCGCCGATGCCTTCAATCTTGGATTGAGACTCGTTCCCCATCAGCAGGTGAGCATTATTCTTGCTCTTTTAGTAGGTGGAGAACTGGTCTCTGTCGATGCAGATGTGGGTGGTTGCACCAGTGTCATACCACCACATCTTGGGATTCTCCTCAGCCATGTTTACTTCTGTGACCACCGCACAGAGATCAGCCTCAGTTAAGTTGGCTTGAGCTTTGGTATCCCTCAGCTTGCTGCGACATTCTGCAGATTTATGCCTTTTTGTTGCAGTAGGTGCAGATTCCAGCAAATTTCTTTGTTGGGGCTTCCTTCTTAAAGGAAGTGGAGGACGAAGGAGCAAACTTGTTGTGTCCACCTTTCTTTTGAAAGGATTTCCCGATGACTTTGCCTTTCCCTTTGTTTTTGTACTCAGCCATGTTAGCATTGTGGGAGTGGAATGAGTCAGGTTTGGGAGGCATCGCAGATTTTTCTTCGCGCTTCAAGGACTCATTTTGCAGCCTGGATATCAGATTTGCCAAGGTCAACGCCTTCTGCTTGTGGTCAAGATAGTTTTTAAAGGCTATCCAGCCAGGGGGTAGCTTGTCGATGAAGCAATTCACTGTGAATGTTTCACAGATCTTCATTCCCTCATCTGCTATCTGTTGACAGATCATCTGAAGTTCGTGGACTTGTTCCATGATGGGCGTTGAGTCCACCATCATGTATCTCTGAAATTTTGCCGTAGCGTATCTCCCAGAGGATACATTGAATGTTTTGTACTTCTTTTCCAAGGCGCCCCAGATAGCTTTAGAAGATTTGTACTCAGTGTATACGTTATACAGCTGGTCCACCAGGCGGCTTTGTATGTAGCCTTTGCACAGGAAATCCCCGTGTCTCCATGCCTCAACACTTGCGAGGGCACGTTTGTCAGTATTTCCAGGAGGCAATACTGGTTTCTCTTCCGTGAGATATCGGTCAAGGTTAAGCGTGCACAGGAAGAAGTGCATTTTTTGCTGCCACTGTTTGAAGTTTGACCCATCAAACTTTTCAGGTGTGAATGCTGCAGTAACATTTGTTGGCAGGGTCACAAGTGGCATGGGCTCGAGTGGCAGACCATTCCCAACTTTTTTGGGCGTCGACTCACTCGATTCATCGTTTGCTCCGTTGTTTGATTTTTCAACGTTGTTCGGTTTTCAGTGTTGTTCGACATCTGTTCAGAAAAGACAGAAACTGAAGTCAGATTCGTATAATATGTGTGGAGATCGCCATAAAACGTTCCCAAAATCACTTGTAAACGTTTAGGGATTTCGCTATAAAACGTTCCCTTAAACCGTTTAAGATCGTTTCGATCCGGAAAAAAAATGTTTCGTGAAACTCGCCAATTGCCTTCGCGGAAATAATTTTTTTTTTTTTTTTGTGAAACGTTTCGCGTCGCGAAAATCGTTTTTAAGAAGAAAAAAAAAATTTAAGAATCGTTTTTCCTTGTATCATGGAAACGATCAGCGTAATCGCTACGAAGCGATCATGATGTTTCCAATATTTATTTAAAAAAAAAAACGTTTTTAAAATTCGTAAAAAAAAATTCGCAAATTTTTGTATCTGATTCATGCTATAGACAGGAAGCGGATATTTTGAATTAAGAATGTAAGAGCAAAAATTCGGAAACAAAGATTGCGATAAAATACGAACGATGTTTATATAAAACGCTTTTAAAAAATGGATTAAAGAAAGACGATTATAGAGTGGAGGCGAGATGATCTCTTTCCTTAATTCAAAATATCTCCCGTAGTGTGACGGTTTTACGAGATAATGAATCCCAGGATACAACCACTAGAGACTATGATCGCATCACTCGACCATAGAATCAACGAACTTATAAACTACGAATACTCTCGAGACTTACGTTTTGAAATAGAGAAGAAAAAAAGACGAGAGGAATTGCTGTTTTAGTTTTTATGTGAAGAAATCGTATTGAGTGTGTCAAAAATGAGAGGAGATGTCCTGTATTTATAGCGAAGGACGAGATAGATCACTCGCAGAAGATCTCAGAAGATCAGAGAAGATCTTGCAGGATCGTGGAGAAAATCTTGGGGCGGAAGACTCGGTCTGTTTGCGTGGAGATAATGGATAAGAATATTATCCGAATATTATTTGTTACGCTTTGACTTGTTCAAGATTTCAATCGAAAACTTGATGGGTTTGGTTAAGAAATTGGGCCAAAAACGTTAGCCAAAAACTTGGCCCAAAAAGAACATCTTGTAGTGGCCCTGGGGCCACATTCACCAAGACCAAGACCCAAGACCCGTGCCCGAGCCCGGTCCGGCGGCGGCGCGCGCGAGGGCTCCCCTTGTTCTCCTTCACACACCATGGGTCTAAGCTTTTGAACTTAGACTAAGAATCCTCTATATTTATATAAGAGGTTTCCATCATTTGTTCCCGATGTGGGACAAATGTATTCTCATTTACTTATTCACATTTTAACAATATTTTGATAAGCCCTTGGGCCTTAACAAATTTAGTCCAACATCGATGACTTGGGCCTCGTGGTCAGTTAATGGGCTCGGGACGTTACAGAAAGCCTCAGAGAAAAACAATGAATGTAGTGTTTAAAGAGGTGTTTCTTAACTTGGACAAGTGTGTAGAAGAAATCTGATCTCAAATAGGTACTTTACAATCTCTATAATTTTTTTTTTTTTTTTTGAATATACTCATGACCAGATGTTTGCTAACGCTTTATAAACTGGTATGAGATTGGTGATTGCAGGTAAAGAAGTGCTAATTTGAGCAAAGACAATGAAACTCACGTTCTGTTTGAAGAAATTGTTTTGGCCTTTATCCACCACATAAATGTTTTAAATCCTTTATGCATCTAAGATTGATTGACAATATCTTTCTACCATGTTTTGTTGCGTTAGTTTACAAGTTTGGATATTTTATTTTGGATGCAGATCTGAATTTTCATATTTCATAAACAATATATGAATGAGATTAAACAGTGACTTAGTTGGAAATATTTTGTGTTGTGTGAAGCTTCGAAGTGAGCGAGAGACAGAGAAAGGAAAAAATTAGGTTTTACAATTTTCAGGTCGATTCGGGTAGTGTCGGACCAAAAAAAGGATTTAAAGCTTATAGAAAAACGGCATTGAAATAAAACCCAATAAAGAGAATAAACGGCGAAAACAAAAAAAGAAGCCCTGAAAATCAACGGAGTCTGAATCGAATAATCAAACAGACTCATAAGAATTAAGCTATTAAGTCTCCAAAAATCGAAAAGATTCTTTATTTACCTCCGGGTCCGGCGAAGATAGCGAGAGGGGTCTGACTCAACCGAATAAAAGACCGAAACGGCGAGTGTATGCGAAGGAAGAAGAAATGTATAAAAATGTGTATACGCAAAGAGGAAGGGCAAATTCCTTTGTTATTGGCTGGAGAGTGGAGAATGGAGACGGAGGCGTACGGGCGGCTTTAGCTTTGGGCCCATTGCTTTTTTTTGTATGAAGTCAAGGGCCCAGTGACCAACTTCATAACTAAAAACAATATTCACATGTGNCAGACTCATAAGAATTAAGCTATTAAGTCTCCAAAAATCGAAAAGATTCTTTATTTACCTCCGGGTCCGGCGAAGATAGCGAGAGGGGTCTGACTCAGCCGAATAAAAGACCGAAACGGCGAGTGTATGCGAAGGAAGAAGAAATGTATAAAATGTGTATACGCAAAGAGGAAGGGCACATTCCTTTGTTATTGGCTGGAGAGTGGAGAATGGAGACGGAGGCGTACGGACGGCTTTAGCTTTGGGCTCATTGCTTTTTTTTTGTATGAAGTCAAGGGCCCAGTGACCAACTTCATAACTAAAAACAATATTCACATGTGGTACAGTTCGAGGAAAAAAAAATTATTATAGAGATTGTTGATATTTTTTTAAAACAATTCCTCAATTTGTATTAAACCCACATATTAGTGAACAAATTTATTTTTGACTTGATACCTTATCTTTCATTTAAGTGATGATTACCTCAAATGAAATTTCTTTTTGATAAAACCATAACAACATTTCATATTCATAACTTTTAATTTATAACAAATAACACATTTATATAAAATTAATGTAGAGATATTTTAACAACATTTTACTTTCACAACTTTTAATTTAAAATAATCTAATTCACATAATAAATTAATAACAATTTATTTTAAATTAATATAAAATATTAAAAATCAAAAACTGTCATGCCAAATCATATGTTCATTCTTCAAAAAAAAAAACGCAATATATTTGAATCATGTAACGTTTATAACAAATTGAAGAAACTTTTAAACAAATGTTACTTAATTCAAAATAAATAAATAAAAAGTGCCCCGCGCTGTAGCACGGGTTAAATCCTAGTTTATTCAATAAAAGACATGTTCATCGTAATGAAGATGTAAAGTTATCTTTTCAAGCTACTTGGGAATGGATTGTTGCGAACTTTAAGAGATGACAATCTTCAAGAGCAAAATGAATCATTAGGATATGAACACACAATGGGAACCTCCACCACAAAATTGGATCAAATGTAACTTTGATAGCATCTACATAATGAACTCGGAATATACTGGTGTTGGATGGATTTTTAGAGACTCATCTGGAGCTCATATCAACTCGGGTTTTGCATAGGTGAAAAGTGAAAATGGGGTCTTGTATGCATAAGCATTAGCTTTTCTACATGCATTACAACAATCATGGATGTAAGGTCAACGTAAGGTCTGGTTTGAAGGAGATAGTTATAAAGTCTTGGCAAATGTGATCAATAGAAGAGAAGAATGTACGGAGTTGGGGAATTTGCTTTATGACAATATCATGTTTAAGCTACATGAATGTTCCTTAGATGTGAATCGTGAAAGGAATCAAGTAGCAGATAGAGTATCCAAAACAACACATGATTCAGATTTGTTGTATTCTAATTTCTATATTCCTCGTGATTGGATGATACACTTAGTCTAATGAAATAATATATATTAAAAAAAAACTCGTTGGTGATTCAAATATTGTGTTATATATTTTTCTTTTTTAATACACTGGTCGTGCGCTCTTCTCGTTTTCCAACTATTGAAAATTTCAAATATAGATATTTGACTTTGCACTTTTTCTAACGTAATCAAGGCTTATTATAACATCTACTTCTTTGAAATTCTGCCAACCACATGTCATATTCTAATACTTTTTCACCATCCTAAAAATAAAATTGCATTAATTAGGTACAACAAACTTTCTTTCTTGTCATTATTCCTTTTCAGTTTCTCAAACGCCTTCGGTTTTTCGCCGCTGGCTTTGGAGAAATTTCAAGTAGTAACAATTTTTTCATATATGTAACTGGCGAGTTGCATTATCTTCTTGTCTAAAGTTTTCTGTTTCATTGTTTTCCCATGCTGCTGAGTTTCTCATCAATGGCGCCAAACGAGAAACCAAATGGTTTAGTTTACCTCCATGGAGATCTTGATCTCCAAATTATTGAGGCTCGATACTTGCCCAACATGGATCTCCTTTCTGAAAGGATTCGTCGTGTGTTCACCGCATTTAATTTTTTGGACAAGCATTGCACCGCTGTCAATAGTAGCCATAGACGTCCACGTAACAATATAATCACTAGTGATCCGTATGTAACTGTTTGCCTCGCTGGTGCCACGGTAGCACGTACGCGTGTGATCTCAAATTCCCAAACTCCTGTATGGAACGAGCATTTTAAAATTCCATTGGCACATCCAGTCTCTCAAATCGAGTTCTATGTCAAGGATAATGATGTATTTGGAGCAGATCTGATTGGAATTGCAACTATTTCTGCTTCAAAAATCAAACTAGGTGAGACGATCAGCGGATGGTTTCCGATCATCGGCTCACCAAAACCAGATTCCGCCGTTCGATTGGAAATGACATTTGTACCGTGTGAAAAGAATCCTCTTTATACTCGTGGGATTACATCGTCGGGAGTGGCTAATTGTTATTTTCCTGTAAGGACCGGTGGGCACGTGACATTGTACCAAGACGCTCATGTGCCAGAGGACATGCCTGAGATTGAGTTAGAAGACGAAGTCATTTACCGGCATGAGCGATGTTGGGAAGACATATGCCACGCAATTTTGGAGGCTCACCACATGGTTTACATTGTAGGTTGGTCAGTTTTCCACAAAGTGAAACTGGTGAGGGACCCGTCGCGGACACTACCCAATGGAGGGGATCTCAGTCTCGGTGATCTGTTAAAGTATAAATCACAAGAAGGTGTTAGGGTGTTGTTGTTGGTATGGGATGATAAAACTTCTCACAGCAAATTTTTCGTTAACACGGTAACAAATATGTTACAGCACTCGACTAAATATACTTTTTTTTAAAAAAATTGATCATAGTACTTCTAAGGTTTGTATCTGAAGACATTAATTCTTCTTACAGACGGGAGTAATGGAAACGCATGATGAAGAAACTCGGAAGTTCTTCAAGCGCTCTTCTGTTTCGTGTGTGTTGTCGCCGCGTTATGCTAGTAGTAAGCTTAGCATTTTCAAGCAGCAGGCATGCTTTGGGTTATGTTTCAATTACTATTTTTTTCTCTATCTTTCTTCTAATCGATTAGTATACTATGCATAATTATGCATTTTACATAAGTTGTATAGTTCATGATAATAATCTTTCATGTTTTAATGGCATATGGACTAGGTTGTGGGAACCCTCTTCACGCATCACCAAAAATGTGTGATTGTGGACACACAAGCATCCGGTAACAATCGAAAGATAAGTGCTTTTATTGGAGGACTTGATCTATGCGATGGTCGGTATGACACACCGGAACATAGACTTTTCAAGGGTTTAGACACGGTCTTCAAGGGTGATTACCACAATC
This sequence comes from Eutrema yunnanense, assembly GCA_002933935.1. Taxonomy (NCBI): domain Eukaryota; kingdom Viridiplantae; phylum Streptophyta; class Magnoliopsida; order Brassicales; family Brassicaceae; genus Eutrema; species Eutrema yunnanense. The sequence continues at coordinate 589 of PKML01043566.1, read as the reverse complement.
CCACATTTTCAGTAGGTTCTTTATTGTATTAAAATATTTAAATGTTTACAGTAAACTATATTAGGACCTTCATGATATATGCATGTAAAAATATATATATAACTAGGATTTAATCCGCACTAGTTATATATAGTGCGGGGTAATTTTAAAAATTGTTTTGAAATTTAAAAAAATTATTTTTATCTGAATTTTAAAATATGTTTAACTAATGATTATAGATAGAACTGTCAATACGAACTAACATATCTACTTAACTCGTTTTACAATAAACTAAAATTTTATTCGGGCTAACCCGCAAAAACCTATAATCTTGAAAACATAATTGTAGTATGCACCGCTTAATAACTAGGATTTTTGTGGTCTGTCCACAAACTCTTAAATAATTAATTTTCTCATGTCTAACTCTTTATAAAATTAGTAAAATATTTTATAATAATTAAAGTGAAAAATATTGCAAAGTCTCGAATATATTTTTTCTTTGAATATGTATGTATTGATTATTATTTAATAATATCATAATAATTAATATACTAAATAGTTAATACTTTCCATATTCTCATCAATGATTTTAAAAGACAATTATATCATT
>PKML01043564.1:0-11662 GCA_002933935.1 Eutrema yunnanense | reverse complement strand
CCACGCGTCATAAACATCAATCGGCATGATCACCGTATTACTCGCACTTCTCTTCTCGGTGTTGTAAATTCTTCTGTGTGTGGAGTTTGTCGCAAGAAGGTAGATTGGACTTATGGAGGTTATTCTTGTCAGAGGTGTCCTGGCTATGTCGTTCATTCGAAATGCGCTACAAGAAGAGATGTCTGGAACGGGATAGAACTCGAAGATGAACCTGATGAAACAGAAGATATAGAGCCATATGTGGTAATAGATGACAACACAATACAACATTTCAGCCACAAAGAGCATCACTTAAGACTCAACGCTAATGGTCTTCTCTGGGAGGAGAACAAGCATTGCAAGGCATGTGCCCATCCCATCGGTCTCCAATCCTTCTATGGCTGTATCATGGATTGTGGTTTTGTTATCCACCAAATTTGCGCTGGATTTCCTACAAGGAAATGGCATGTGTTACACAATGAACGGCTTACTTTAGTTACAAGCGAGGCAGATTGGTTCATGTGTAATGCTTGTGATAGATTCTCCAACGGTTTCAGGTACGAGCATGGGTATATGCAATTCGATGTCTTGTGCGGTTCAATTTCTGAGCCATTTTTCCATCCAAGTCATCCCCATCATCCCTTATATTACACTTCACCAAATGAAAAAAGAGAATGCAATGGTTGCAAAGAGTTGATATCTCCGGTTCTCATGTGCATTGAAGATGGTTGTGGATTTTCCTTGGACTTCGAATGTGCTACTTTACCACAAGTGGTAAAGCATAGAGTTGACAATCATCCTCTCTCACTATGCTATGGAGAAGAGGCAAGTGGTAAATATTGGTGTGACATTTGTGAGAAAGAAACCAATTCAGAGACATGGTTCTACACGTGTAAAGATCACCGGGCTAGTTTGCATACAAAGTGTGTGCTCGGAGACTTAACATTGTTCCTGCCAAGAAGCACAATAGATTATCTTGGTAGATCGTTTGAGGTGGTGTTCAATAATAATATAACTCGCCCATTTTGCAAGAAGTGTGAATCGCGCTGCATATACCCTATCAACTTGAAGCTGCTTGGAACCTCAGATACATACGTTTGCTCTTTTTATTGTTTACATTTTTTTGCGAGATAGATCGTTAAAACCAAAAAGTGTAATGAAGTATGTGGAGCCAAGATATTCGTTTTAGTTTCTTATATTGTTTGTTGGACAAGTTCATTTCCATTATGAGTTGATTTCCCTAATGTATTATCTTATCCCTAAGGTTTGTTGTAACAAAAGGCGAGCTGTTTTCTTAAAAAATAATTGTATATGACTAAAACAACAGATTCTTGAGGACTAAAAAGAACAACCACTATGAAACAGAGTATGAGGAGTATTGTCGCACATAACACAAATGCTTCTTCTTTTTGTGTTCTCTATGCCTAGAAGTGTCAAAATGGGCGGGCCGCCCATGGGCTGTCCATGTCCAAAACATTATGGACCGGACATGGACAAGCCCATATACAAAGCGGTCTAAATGGGCTTGGTCTAATTTTGTCCACGGACAAAACGGGCTTGGACAAAGTGGACATGGTCTGTCCAAAATACTTTAAAAACTAGGTCAAAATTGATTTTCATGAAATATTTAAATAACATTTTTTATTGAAAAATAAAAAAATGTAATTTTGATTTACTAACGGAAAACGGGATTTCACATTTTTGATGGAAAACAAAATTTTCGTTTTTGGGAGAAAAACGGAATATACGTTTTTGGCAAGAACGGGAAAAACGAAATTTCATGTTTTTGGCGGGAAAATAGAATTTTACGTTTTTAGCGAGAAAACGAAATATTACGTTTTTGGTGGGAATAAGAAATTTTACGTTTTTGGCGGGGAAAACGCAATTTTACGTTTTTGGCGGAAAAACGGAATTTTACGTTTTTTGGCGGGAAAACGGAATTTTACGTTTTTGGGGAGAAAACATAATTTTACGTTTTTGGCGGGAAAACGGAATTTTTATGAGGAGTATTGTCGCACATAACACCAATGCTTTTTCTTTTTGTGTTCTCTATGCCTATTCAAACATCGAAGAAAGATGGATCTCTCTTCTCTTGGTTAAAACATAAAACAATGAACTTAAGAGTTGTTAAAGTCTTTTTATGTCCATGGAGATTATGCTTTTTTTTAAATCACTATATAGCTGTGATTTATGTGGAAAGAAAATCGCGAGTCTATGCTATTCTTGTGCGACTTGTGTCTTCTACGTAGATCTACATTGTGCCAGTTACCCACCACCAGAGGTTATCGACGTTTCCGAGAGTACACATCCTCACAAGCTCACACTTGTCAAAGAGCGGAACCAGTTCGACTGTGCTGCTAAATGTGGCAAGACTGATAATGAGTTTCCTTACAAATGTCGTGAATGTGATTTATGTAGGACCAAAATTTAGCACAATAGACAGGAGAGATTTAATCACGATTATATAAATAAACAGTTAAGGTACAGACGATTCATATAACGATAAAGCAATAATAAATCTAAGGAGGCGAGATGAATCTCTTTCCTTAACTCAAAGAATCTCCCGTAGTGCGACGGGTTTTTATAGATCCATGAGTCCCAGGATACAACCAAAGTAATCTGTATCATCTACACTTGATATCAGATCTAGCGAACATTATACTACGATACTCTCGAATAAAGACTTACTCTCTAGACAGAAGGGAATTGAAGAAACTATTGCTAGAACTTTTAGAATGTGTTTATTGTGTATCAGAGGATGATTTTTTAGGTGAAAATCGTGTTGTATATATAGGAGAGAGGCTAGGGTTTTTCCCTGACAGAAAAGGAATATTTCCAGATCATCTTAGGCGGCTGCGATTTTTAAGTCGGCCTGTTGAGTATCGATCGATACCAAGGGGTATCGATCGATACCTCAAAAAGTCCACGGGCCCAAACAAGGCCCAAGATGCGAACGTCGCACGTATGGCTTTTCTTCTCTCAAGTTGTTCGTTTAAGACACAACTATTCCAACATATATACACGAGAAAACATTTCTCGGTTAATGAAAACATTTCATTAGAAAGAGCTCAACTCATTTCTTTTCACACTAACACAATTTTATCAAGCCCTCGAGCTTTGACAAAAAATTAGTTCCAACAATTTATCCTTCCATGTGGATTGCTTATCATATCCGTTGGAGGTAAACCACTCATGCCACTCCTTACACCCTCTTAAGCTCCTAACGGGTCATCCAGGGGAATACTCTGATGGTAGATGTCGTCTTTGCGGGAAAAAGATTGATGATAAAATATTTTATCATTGCTCTTCATGTAACTTCAGCTTGGATATGTGCTGTGTCTCAACCCCACCACCACTATCTCTTTTGGATTTGAAAGCTCATGATCATCAACTCTTCCTTCTCCCAAGACTCGATTCTTTTACCTGTAATGCTTGCGGGCTCAAGGGAGATCGAAGCCCTTATATATGTGTTCAATGTGGGTTCATGATCCACCAAAGTTGTCTTACTCTTCCACGCGTCATAAACATCAATCGGCATGATCACCGTATTACTCGCACTTCTCTTCTTGGTGTTGTGAATTCTTCTATGTGTGGAGTTTGTCGCAAGAAGGTGGATTGGACTTATGGAGGTTATTCTTGTCAGAGGTGTCCTGGCTATGTCGTTCATTCGAAATGCGCTACAAGAAGAGATGTCTGGAACGGGATAGAACTCGAAGATGAACCTGATGAAACAGAAGATATAGAGCCATATGTGGTAATAGATGACAACACAATACAACATTTCAGCCACAAAGAGCATCACTTAAGACTCAACGCTAATTGTCTTCTCTGGGAGGAGAACAAGCATTGCACGGCATGTGCCCATCCCATCGGTCTCCAATCCTTCTATGGGTGTATCATGGATTGTGATTTTGTTATCCACCAAATTTGCGCTGGATTTCCTACAAGGAAATGGCATGTGTTACACAATGAACGGCTTACTTTAGTTACAAGCGAGGCAGATAAATTTTGGTGTGATGCTTGTTATAGAATGTCCAACGGTTTCAGGTACCAGGATGGGGGTAAGAAATTAGATGTCATGTGCGGTTCAATTTCTGAGCCATTTGTCCATCCAAGTCATCCCCATCATCCCTTATATTACACTTCACCAAATGAAAAAAGAGAATGCAATGGTTGCAAAGAGTGGAGATCTCCGGTTCTCATGTGCATTGAAGATGGTTGTGGATTTTCCTTGGACTTCGAATGTGCTACTTTACCACAAGTGGTAAAGCATAGAGTTGACAATCATCCTCTCTCACTATGCTATGGAGAAGAGGCAAGTGGTAAATATTGGTGTGACATTTGTGAGAAAGAAACCAATTCAGAGACATGGTTCTACACGTGTAAAGATCACCGAGCTAGTTTGCATACAGAGTGTGTGCTCGGAGACTTGACAGGGCTCCTGCCAAGAAGCACAATAAATTATTATGGCAGATCGTTAGAGGTGGTGCTCAATAATAATATAACTCGCCCATTTTGCAAGGTGTGTGAATCGCGCTGCATCTACCCTATCAACTTGAAGCTGCTTGGAAATGCATACGTTTGCTCTTATTATTGTTTATAGTTTGTTATTGGAGGTCTTGCGAGATAGATCGTTAAAACCAAAAAGTGTAATGAAGTATGTGGAGCCAAGATATTCGTTTTAGTTTCTTATATTCTTTGTTGGACAAGTTCATTTCCATTATGAGTTGATTTCCATAATGTATTATCTTATCCCTAAGGTTTGTTGTAACAAAAGGCGAGCTGTTTTCTTAAAAATTATTGGTATATGACTAAAACAACAGATTCTTGAGGACTAAAAAGAACAACCACTATGAAACAGAGTATGGTGAGTATTGTCGCACATATCTTACCATTGCTCCTTCTCTTTGTGTTCTCTCTGCCTATTCAAACATCGAAGAAAGATGTATTTCTTTTCTATGTCCATGGACATTGTGTCTGTTCTGTTGTTTGTGCTTTTGAGTTCTCTCTTTTCAAAAACTTGGTATATTTGGTATTTGATGGTTTGTCTAATGATATAGAGAAGTTGATTTTAAACAATGATATAGAGTGGATGAGTAAAGCAAAACAGTACTTTGCTTATCACGAGATGCCTCTAGAGCAGCGAGTGAGCTTCGCGTCGTAGCCAACCTATGGTGGCAAGCCAAATCTAAGGCAACCGGACTTGCTCTGCATCAAATTCCATGGGAAAGGTTTGAGGTGGAACTCTGGACAAGGTTCGGGCCTATTGATGGTGAAGATTTCAATGAGGCTTTGTGTCATATTCGACAAAAGGATCCTTGCTCGAATATCAGAGGGAATTTGAACGTCTGCAAAACCAAGTGGAGGGATGGTCGGAGAAGGCTCTCGTGGGTGCTTACATGGGAGGTCTTAACACATCCATATCGAGCGGCATACGTATATTCAAACCCAAGACCTTACTGGAAGTCATCAATTTAGCACGACTGCGAGACGACCAACTACAACAAGAGAGACGGTGGGTTAATCCGCGATCAAATAACCAACACAAGCGCCGCGTCGGTTGAGTTGGGATGAGTTGAAAAACAATTACAGATTATAAATTACATTTTTGTCTAAACCGATTGGTAAATCGAATCAGCTAATAATACACATCACAAAACAATTCAAACGAAATGATTTCCAAAATCTAAAAAGTTTAGAAATTCTGCAGTTGTTTGAGGGTAAAAATCCATTCTTTAATATAAGAGTATCAATTCGATGAAACCAAAATAAGAGATTCTAAGCTCATCAATAGCTTCAGAACAAAAGGGTAAAGGTTTCAATAGTGGAGACAGAAACGATTCACACATGGGACCTGATTCCGCGACACAAGCTCAGGTAGAATGCTTCTGAGAGGCAGAAGAATGAAGCACTAGCTGTTTGTGAGGATAATCATTCTGGAATTGGCTTTGATGATTCTTTGATTGTCGGGAAGAAATTCATAAGCTAACATATGTCAAGGCGATGCTTCTTGCACACAAATTGTTTGATAAAATGCTTCTGAGAGGCAGAAGAATGAAGCATCACAATAAACAATTAGCCATTTCCAAGTCTTTGATGTTTAAATATAAAGTTGGGAAGAAGAAGAGATTGAACAATCAGATTCTATGCTTAGCAATGCCCTGTGCTCTGTCATACTCTGTCTTTGGCCGTGATGGGTGGTTTGTTCATCAAACTGAGCAAGCAGACGTTTTATATGTTATTGTGATGGCTGTGTAGATTCAAAACTTCACATCCATCTATGAAAAGCAAACTGCTTACCAGTTGTTGGAGAGTTTGTCTTCCAGGACAGAACATATGAGCTCTAAGAAGAAGCATCATAAAAGCTTCTACTCATGGAGATTCAAGTTTAAGCTCAACCCAAGAACAAGAGATATGGCTCATGAACATAGATTGTACATTCATTTTTGGATAAGCCAAGCAGGAGAAAGAAATGTTTGCAGTCATGGAGGTTTACGTACAAGCCGGGACCAAGGACACTGCAGGAGAACACATGATTAATTTGGTTTGTTGCCCACCTTACTACTCATTCAGTTGGAAGAGGAGACTGGAATTGATAAGGCAAAGCCTTGGAACTCAACTAGTGATCAACGAAAGTTTTATAACAATCAAGTGCTCAGATATAGGCTGTCTTCATCGAGTATCTACAAGAAGGATTATTTTTATATGTGGCACCACCGTTGGAGAAACAAGGGACAGAACAAACAACATGATTCTTGAACTCTCAACATTGGTTCAGTCAAAAGCGGGATAGTCACATTGGTTCAGTCCCTAATGGATTCTTGAACTCTCATATTTGATTCCATCTGGTACAATGATAGGATACCTGTCAAGACAAGAGTTGAGAGCAGAGCAAAGATGCAGAGTCATCACGATGATGAGGTGACTGTGAGCAAATCAACAAGACCAAAGATCGCAAACAAGAAGTATTTGGTTTAAGTGCCACGTCACTTCTTTCTTCTTTTTGTTTTAAGTTAATGGCTCAGTCAAAATCAGAGAACGAGTCTTTAGGAAGACTATTCTCCATCTTCTTTGTGTTTCCAGTAAGGAGTCCACGACTCCACTTTCCAATCGTTCCCGTTTTGTAAGGAGTCAATGACTCCAACTCAAGAGTTGCTGAAGTTTTTTTTATGTCCATGGAGATTATGTCTGTTCTGTTGTTTGAGCTTTTGAGTTCTTGGCGTACTAAAAAAATTTGGTAGTTGATGGTTATGATTCAGAGAAGTTAAATTAGCCATATGGACCATTAAATTTTAGGGAACTATTTTAATAGCTAATCTTTAATATCTAATGTTTTTTTATACACAGCATATTTGGGAATCTGAGATTTAACAAAGACTTTTGATTGAAGAGAAAATGAGACGTGAGAGGAACATAGCTTTGAGATTTCAGATATCCAGTTTTACTACACGACCATGGAGTACTGTTCCTACCAATCCACCAGCATCCTATGGTGCCTTGGAATGAACTGCGGCTCGGTGATTGCTGTGGAGGCGAGGAACGTATCAGAGATGGCTTTTATTGCAAGAGCTGTAAGTTTTTTCGCCCACAAGAAATGTAGTGAGTTCTCTCAATTTATCGAACACCCATCTCACCCCAGTCACACTCTTAAGCTTAGTTGTAGTCAATAGCCAATGGTTGCCTTCGCATAATAAACACACTCCTTTGCCTTTATCTCCAAGTCTTGCATTAACATCTTGATATGATCTTAGTACCTCCATCAATAAGATCCCATGAAACTTTCACACAATTAGATGCATGATGTTGCAGATCATTTCCATATATAATTCATCTTTTCTAACCCATATTCTTGTGAATTTCATCGGTGTTGCCCTATGGTTGTGATGCTTCCAAAGCTGAGATACGTCTCCTTTTGGAAGTGTTTCAAAACTTCTTGCAGTTTTGGAAGTGTTTCAGAATCCTGATGCTGGAGCATTAGTCAGGCGCTTCAAATCATTCCTAGTAGTTGCTGTCTTCTAAGCCTTGACGAGCTCCTTAGTCTTCTCCACTGTCTGCACTGTTCCAGGTACAAATGCAGTCTCTTTTCCTGAAGTTTTAACCTCTGAATCCAAGTCCATGATGATGATGATTTTGATTCAGTTTTCGTAGAGTTTCTTGTAATTTGCGTTAACATCATCACTTTACCATCTTCTTCATTCTCTGTTGGAATTTGTGATAAAAAACAAAAAGGTGTTGAATTGCTCTCAGAATAAGAAATTTAGATAAAACTTGAATCTATGTTTATTGATATGATGAATGAATTCTTTGCTCTCGTGAGCATACATATTTATAGCTAAAGCTTAACATAATTATTTTAGGAAAAACTCTTAAATAAAACTTTCTCAATGCAGCTTGATGAGGGCAAGCTTTCTGCATGTAGCATGAGTTTCTTTTGCACAGCACCAAGTTGTGTTTCCATCTTCTCTCTTGGATCTTCCTTGAATATGAACCTAAGTTCTTATTTGTGCGTTGGATATGAGAAAGCGAGTTTAGGCAAATTAGCCAAGTGGACCATTATTAAATTTTACTTTTTTCATAATCTAATATCAAATTTTTATATATTGGAGCTATCTTTTGGAGTCTTCTTTGTTAGGTAAAGAGACGTGGAAGAAGAGTTTCAGATCCATTTTTTCTTCTTCTTTTTCATTCTTCCCAATCTCGTGGCTTTGAGATCTCAGATCCATTTTTTCTTCTCTTCTTCATTCTTCCCAATGGATTCTCATGATGAGGGAGTGTTACTACCAATCCACAACCATCCTATGTTGCCTTGCAATTATCTGGGGATGGCTGATTGCTGTTTAGGCGAGGAACCTATCAGTGATGGCTTTTATTGCAAGATCTATCAGAGAGAAATGTAGTGAGTTCTCTCTATTTATCGAACACCCATCTCACCCCAATCACACTCTTAGGCTTAGAAGTAGACCACATTACTATTGCAATTTATGTGGAAAGAATATTGCGAGTCTATGCTATCGTTGTGGGACTTGTGACTTCGACGTAGATCTACATTGTGCCAGTTACCCACCACCAGAGGTTATCGACGTTTCCGAGAGTACGCATCCTCACAAGCTCACACTTGTCAAGAAGCGGAACCAGTTCAACTGTGCTGCTAAATGTGGCAAGACTGGTAATGAGTTTCCTTACAAATGTCGTGAATGTGATTTATCCTTCCATGTGGATTGCTTATCATATCCGTTGGAGGTAAACCACTCCTACCACTCCTTACACCCTCTTAAGCTCCTAACAGGTCATCTAGGGGAATACTCTGATGGTAGATGTCGTCTTTGCGGGAAAAAGATTGATGATAAAATATTTTATCATTGTTCTTCATGTAACTTCAGCTTGGATATGTGTTGTGTCTCAACCCCACCACCACTATCTCTTTTTTTATTTGAAAGCTCATGATCATCAGCTCTTCCTTCTCCCAAGACTCGATTCTTTTACCTGTAATGCTTGCGGGCTCAAGGGAGATCGAAGCCCTTATATATGTGTTCAATGTGGGTTCATGATCCACCAAGGTTGTCTTACTCTTCCACGCGTCATAAACATCAATCGGCATGATCACCGTATTACTCGCACTTCTCTTCTCGGTGTTGTGAATTCTTCTGTGTGTGGAGTTTGTCGCCAGAAGGTAGATTGGACTTGTGGAGGTTATTCTTGTCAGAGGTGTCTTGGCTATGTCGTTCATTCGAAATGCGCTACAAGAAGAGATGTCTGGAATGGGATAGAACTCCAAGATGAACCTGATGAAACAGAAGATATAGAGCCATATGTGGTAATAGATGATAACACAATACAACACTTCAGCCACAAAGAGCATCACTTAAGACTCAACGCTAATGGTCTTCTCTGGGAGGAGAACAAGCATTGCAAGGCATTGATTTAGCTTGGAAATCAAGCCTTTGAATCTACAAAATTGGAGAAGTTTTCTTAATCTCTTCTATTTTCTGTTTTTGTTAATCATGTGTTCTTCATCAATTCTCTGTATTTGTTCTGCAATTATGAGTGAGTAGTTTCTTAGTTAAGCTAAGGGTGTTAAGGGATTTCATGATTTAACGGTTTAGGATAGATTAAACGGGGATTTAATCGGTGGATTCTTCGTCTAGGGTGTTCTTATTGCTTGAATTGAATTGATCACTTAGTTCATGATCATGGGTTATCTAGCGCACGGGAGTGTTTGTCTAGATGCCGGAATTATCCTAGATGAGCAAAGCGTCCTTATCCAACGGGAGTTGATGTTAAGGCGTTCTTGTGAACTTATCAAATCGAACTAGAAAAGCATGTTTGGAACCTTTGAATTCAACGGGAGTTAGTATTAATAGTTTTAAGCATAGGGATTAATACTCCGGGAAGAGGTTAATCTATTATTAGGTTTGAGTTCTAGACGATTCTTAATGCAATCCCCTGTTTAAGATGCATTAACCGTTGTTCGTGATTTCCCGCAACGTCACCCGAGGCTTAACGCTTTCTTAATTTGAATTTACACCGTTTTAGTTGTCGTCCTTAGTTTCAAAAACATAAAACCAAAAATCTGTCATTCGTCTTAGCTTTAATTTCATCATGCATTCTCATAGCCGTAACATTGATCTATGTGGATACGATCCTAAAGTGCTATAACCGACTACCGTTATGATTGCGGTATAGTGTGCACTCTAGTTATTAATTGACTTGGTGAAACCACAGCTAAATCAATTTGGCGCCGTTGTCGGGGACCAATTGTTGCCTATGAGTCTTGGACGAAAGTTCAGACTAAGAATTTCTTTTTGTCGTTACTAAATCGTTTTATTGTTGCTTTCTTTCGTACATCTCAGGTACATGACCAGGAGCCAAGGCTCTGAAAATCTGCTTGAGTTGAGTAACGAAGATTTGGCAAGAGTGGAACGAGAAAACAACAGAGCTAGATTGCAAAGAAGAGAAATGGCTAATTTACCGGACGATCAAAATCTGCCTGTTGATGGAAACGAACATCACGAGTATGGCGAGGAAGGGAACCTCTTGAACCCTCCTCCTCTTGCTCATGATGGCGATGGCGACCTAAACGCCAATGCAAACCAAGCAGCTGCTGCTTCTGATGTCCATAGACGAGCTGAAGCTCGGAGGCAAGCTGCTGCTGCTCAACACCATTTGAATCAAAGACAGCCTCCACGCAGACCCATCGGAGCCATTGATACTCCTCACCAATTTTACCAGGACAGAACCGCTATTCGTCCGCCGCCTATTCAGAGGCAGAACTTCGAGAGCAAACCTCAGATCATTGCTCTTGTCGAGAGACATCTTTTCTATGGAAAAGCTTCGGAGAATCCCATGGATCACATTGAAATGTTCGAAGAGATTTGCAGCACTACGAGCTCAAATGGAGTCCCTGCGGACTATTTGAAGTGCAAGCTTTTCTCCTTCTCTTTAGCTGATCGAGCAGCGAAATGGCTCAAATCTCTAGAGCCGGGTTCTTGGACTTCTTGGGACGCGACCAGGTCAGCCTTCTTGGATCAGTTCTACACCAAATCCAAGACCGCTTCTCTCAGGATAAAGATTACTCAATTCCAACAAAACAGCGGTGAATCTTTCAATGAAGCATGGGAGCGGTTTACAGAATATCTAAGGGAATGCCCTCATCATGGCTATTTAGACGAACAAGTGTTGAACA
>PKML01043563.1:196680-223031 GCA_002933935.1 Eutrema yunnanense | reverse complement strand
TTTTTTTAATATTTTGCTAAGCATTTTTATTTATGTTTTCGTAGCAAGAGTTTACATGGCATCCCTCTCACAGTGTCACGGTGAAAAAGTTATTTATGAAGGAAGCGAGTACAGTTCAAGAGACACATGAACGAGTGGAAGAAAAAGTGGAGGAAAGGGGCAGACAAGCCGAAAGGCTTGAATTTGGAGGTTTGGAATAATTACGGACCATATTGGCAACAGCCGGAGACAGAGAAACTCTCGAAGACTAATTCGGGAAACCGAAAGAGTGAGCGCAACGGGAAGGGACAATACATCCACAACTCCGGTTCGAGCAGCTTCCAGACCCGAGAAATTCAAATGGTAATCTTTTATTGTTGACATTGTTTTCTCTCTTTAATTAATTATTAAATTATTTATTCATATTTAAATTTATTCGTTTTTATAGACTAATGAGGCCGGAGGTGTGCGTCCGAATCACTTGGACTTAATGAAGAGGTGCCACACGAACAAGACAACCGGGCTTATTCAGGATCCTCTCATAAGGGAGATCTACGAGAACGTGACGAAGCAGAAGAACGACATCGAGCTGACCCAACAGTCACAAGGTGACTCCTCCTCCTCCTTCGAGATGTCGCGGGAAGCGGTCAACCATCTCGTTATGAACGTAAGTTTTTTGTTTCTTTTAGTTTTACATTATAATTTTATAATGTTCTAATTTATTTATATTTTATACAGAAATTTCCCCTTGATAAAAAAAGGCGGCGTCGCGGGGGTTTGGGTACGATCCCGTTTATGGACGACAGGTCTTCTTATGGTTCTTTTTTCTCTGAAGATCTCATCCAGCAGAATGAAGAGCTCAAGTCCAAAGTAGAAGCTTTGGAGGCGGCGAAAACGGACACCGAATTCAAGTTAGGTGCCACGCAAGATGAGCTTTCGGAGGTGAGGTCAGATATCGCTAGCATGTCGTCTTGGATGAGAGCGAAGTTTCCGGATTACCCGGGAACGGGATTGGGATCGGGATCCGCAAATGTTTAATATGTTTAATGTTTTAAAAACACTTTCTGTTATTTTATTTTCAAAACTATTTTATTTTAGAATATTTTAATGTTTAATATTAATTTAAATTTTCATTTTCGAATTAATTAAATTAAATTAATTAATCAAAATTCAAAAAATTTCAAAATAATTTCGAGTTACAGCATTTCAAGTTGGTCTGAATTTAGGTTGGTCGGAATTTGGTCGGAATTTAGGTTGGTCGGAATGTGGTCGGGATTTAGGTTAGTCGGAATTTGGTCGGAATTTTAGGGTGGTCGGAAGTTGGTCGGAATTAAGGTTAATCGGAATTTGGTCGGAATTTAGATTGGTCGGAATATGGTCGGAAACCATCGGGTATGCGGATGGTCTTTGCTTGGTCGAAAAAAGTATGGTCGGTATTTGGTCAGAAATAAGTTAGTCGGACTGTTGTCGGTAACTCGTCGGGTAATACCCGACGCTTTATAACGTCGGTAATTGGTCAGGAAAATAATGGTCGGTAATCCGTCGGAAATTCCAGACCAATTTCCGACCAATATTGATTTCCGACGCGATAGTCCCGACGAGCAAAATCGGTCGGAAATTGATCGGGAAAGCCATTTTCCGACGGTTTTCCGACCAATATGGCCGTCAGAAATCAGCTGTTTTCTTGTAGTGCAGCTTCTTTTGATGAATACCAAGAGCATCGATCATTCCACTTAGATCTTTGTACATAGCATCCATCTTACCATTGAAGGTAACTGTTATCTGCTGATGTCCTTGAACCAGCTGTTCAAGCATAGACTCAATCTTGCTTTCTGGGGTTTGAGCATGTATAGGTTGATAAGATGAGTTCCCATAGTTCTTGGTGTAACCACTGTTTTGAGGCGATTTCTGGTTGAATTGATTCGACCCAAAACCTCTCGTACTAGCATCAGACTTGAATCCTCCTTACTGGAAATTGTTGTTGAAGTTTCGGTTGTTGTTGAATTGGTTCCTCTAACTCTGAAAACCAGAACCACCAATGTAGTTAACATCCTCTACTTCACCCTCATTGAACACCTCAACATCTTCAGCAAAATGAACGACCTTCGTTATCTTGCCCATCAGAAGACTGTGCATAGAATCCAGCTTGGCCTGAACCTCAGCAATCTGCGATCCATCCATGTTCCCATTATGTCTCTTTCGCTCAAGGTCTGCATTTTTGGTGCTATTGCTAGATGCAAAATTCTCAATAAGCACATATGCATCATCTGGATACATGGTATTGAAATTCCCATTGCTCGAAGCATCCAAAGCCATCTGATACCTCTAATCAATCCCTATGAAAAAGATACCCAGCAACTGCACATCAGAGTATCCGTGATGTGGACAATCTCTCTGATACGATTTGAATCTCGTCCAAGCAGCCTTGAACGTCTCAGTAGGTCCTTGAGAAAACTGGGAGATCTTGTTCCTCAGATCGTGCATCATCATAGAAGTTGGTCAGGAAAGCAGTCTTAGTCTCCTCCCAAGTAGTCATCGATCTAGAAGGCAACTGCTTCAGCCAGTAAGTTGCTTCCCCACCAAGAGAGTATGGGAAAAGCTTGCAGAAGAGGTAATCGTAGGACACTCCATTGCTTTTGATGCTAGTGACCAAATCCTCGAACCTCTCAATATGATCCATGGGATGTTCGCTGGAAAGACCATGAACTGTCCCACAAGAGTGTAGTATGCAGGTTTCAGCTCAAAGTCATTCCTCGGAAAAGCAGGAGGACGGATCGCAGATCGATTTGCGTAAAACTAATCAGGCCTGTTGCACTCACCAATCGTTCTACCACGATTGACCACAGCATTCACTGCGTTCGCGTTCCCAGCGACATTCCCAGCGACAACAGGAGCAGGTGGAATGATGTTCCCCTCTCCATCCAGACGTTGTCCTTGCTCATTGCACAACCGACCCTCTTGGTCTTTGTAAGCACCAGCTGCATCTTGAACCAACTCCACTTGATTGTTGTTCATCTTTGCTGATTTCTTTGCTCTTCTGTTTGTGCGTTCCAAAAGTGCTAGCTGCTCAAGTAACAAATCAACTAGCTGAGTGCTCTTGTTCTTTCTGGTCTCACGATTAGGCATACACCTGAAAACAAGAGTAGAGAACGTAAGTAACTGAAATTCACGACGGGTATCGACCGTTACCACTAGGGTGTCGATCGATACTCAAGCGATTTAGACGAAATTCTTAGCTAAAATCTAATGGCGAATTGAGTCCCCGGCAACAGCGCCAAATTTGATATGCTTAAATTAATACCCTAAAATTACTAAAGCAGTTGATGCAGTATATCAGAGGTCGAACACAAGAACTCAAGAAATCACACAGTAGATTATATAGATTCGAATTAAGCTAAACCAAAAGATGTAATTGAAAAACTAGTACGCAATTAAAAGTGTTGTAAGTCGATTGGGAGAAAGATAGGTTCAGGGTATTTCTCAGGAAATCAATGAATATAGAAAAACTAACTAATCAGGGTTCAGGTTACGCACGGTTCTTGAACTCAAATCACTAAAATATAGCTAACCAACTCTTGTTGCGAAAACTATCTAAGCTTAAATCATAGAATTCTAAATCTCTTTGCGAATCCTAAAGTCTAAACCAGCTTTTAGTTCAAGTTTGATTTGTTCACAAAACAACTAAACCAAATCTTTTTGTGAATAGTTATTTTGCTCACCCTAGATTCTATCAGGTAATTAATCGTACTCTCGTGCCTAATCAATTATCCTAAGATCTAAGTTCTAGGTGATCAATCCAGAATTAGCTTTGAGAACAACCTAAAGCGAAGAACTAATTCAGATTATGAACCCTAAACAATAAATTAACCTAGCATTCAAAGAAATCCCTATGAGAAAACCCTAAACCTAACAGGAGATCTACTCAGACATGCAAATTGAAGCAATAAACATGACTGAATAAATACTCAAATAAAAAATAAGAAAGAGTAACAAAAGGGTTCAAAATCTTATCTCGGACGAACATAGTTTCAGACTTGTCTCCCATCAAAAGCTCTCTTACAAATCCAAAGTAAAATAAAGCGTAGCCATTAAAGTGGCTGTAAAATCCTATTAAATAACTTAAATCACGTTTTGGGGCTTCTTGTAAATAATAAAGACTTCTGGGCAATTTTGCAATTCTTCAACTCTTCATTAAAGTCGTGGGTCGTGTCTGCTTCGATTAGTATCGACCGATACTAGACAATATCGATCGATACCGAGGCTTCAAATCGGGTACTCAGCAACACGAACTTCTGCTTTGCTCCAAAATGATCCAGAAAGCTCCAATATCTCCAATTATCCTCCAAACGTGCTAAAATCTGTAAAAGACTCTAAAACACTACGAAATAGTAGAAAGACTCTATAAAACAGACTTATATCATGGCCTAAAAGGTGTAAAAACCATGATATATCATTTAGCTAGTTTTTTTTATGTACTAATATATCCTTTATTTTTAATAAATAATTATTTTTGGTTTCCGGATCATCTGTTTTATCAACTATGTCTACTAGGAATTGTTTATCTACATCTTTGGTAATTACATTTATTTTTTTACAGTTTCAAAAATTTTATGAGTAATCCTGAGAATTTTCACATGATGAATCACTTTGGTCTTCTATAATGTCTATGGAAGGTTCACTACTAAATTCTTCCAAGTTTTCTGATCCTGGAAGTATTAGTTTATCTAATTTTTCCGTAATATCTTGTTGATTATGAAACTTTTTGTAAATTTTCTTTTTCATTTTTGTTAATTTTTGTTAATAGTGTGTGGGCACTCACGCCCTCTCTCGGGATGTGGACCCCACCCTTGTCCGATGGTCAATGCGTTACTCTGGGAGGTTTGAAAGACTTGTTTATTGACCCTGAAAATTGGGATAGAAATTTAATTAGTATGAGTATGCTAAAACTTAAAATATAATTGTTATGTAAAATATATCATTGAATCCGTTGTAGCAATTAGCCCTGGGCATTCGGATATCCGGATCCGAACCAATCGGATCTTTCGGATGTTCGGATAATCGGATGTTGGATATAAAGATCTATTCGGATATTTTGTATTTTTCAGATCGGATCGGATCGGTTTTAATCGGATTCGGATATGGAAATCAAGATTCGAGGTAAAACCGGAAAAACCGGATTCGGTTTTTTTGGATGTTTCGGATTATCCGAAAACAACAAACATGTACAAAAATCGAACAAAAAAAATTGAAAAACCCGAATAATCTGAATCCATAGTGTATATGAAAACATGCACTTGCATTGCAATAAACCTTAATCGATTTTAAACATGTCTTAACAACTGTATACGAAAAGAAAATCCCATTTCCAAACTTTCAAAGATCCATAATCCATAACAAAGATCAAACAACAAACTTCTAAGTTCAAATGATAAGTGAAATTTGAAAAGAGTACTAAGCAGATGAATCAAACATGTATTCCATAACTCCATAATCCGAACTTGAAATCACCTCTACCATGCTGATGTGAATCTGTTCAATAAAATTCAATGACGAATGCATAAAAAACAAACCGAAAGATTGAGATTTAGAGACAAACAAACAAAGAAATATTACTTACAATGATTGAGAAGCTTAAAAGTGAGAATCATTCAGCTTGAATTGGTGTAGTATCATAATCTAAACATGTACATAAGAGAAAAAGAAGTTAGAACACCTAAACTGATATAACAAGAATATACTAAATGAAAAGATTACCTCTCTTAAGCTTATCTTCATATTCAAATTCAGAGATTATTTGTTCCTTTGTAACTATACTTCTTTCACCATTGACCCGAATGTCTTGCTTCACCCATTGCTCTATGCACATCAAAACCTCAACCATATAGTGAGTTAGACAACTCCTAGATGGAGTTATGATCTGACCACTAGTACTAAAAGCATTTTCAGATGCAACAGAAGACACTTGCATAGCAAGAACATCTTTTGCCATTTCAGATAGTATAGGAAACTTGGCACTGCTGTGCTTCCACCAATCTAGTACGTCATACTCTGTTCCAACCATGGTGCTCGAATCCTCAACACTCTCCTTCAGATATCTATCCAATTCATCTCTTTTATCATGAACTCTAGTTTCAGCAACCATCTCCTTGTATATGGAATCCATCCTTTCATACCCTAAACCTAAATCATCTTCCACCACTTCCATTATGTCATGTGATTGGCCTGATGATTGTGTTTGATTAGACAGTGAGGATTGCGTATTTGGTCCTTTTGTATACCGAGCACTGTACTCATCAAACATGGCACGCAACACAATAAGGACTGATTGACTCATATCATGTGCATCGAAACTTTCTTCCCCATACAGTATAGCAAAACACATATTAGCAAACCCCATTTTTCCTTGGATCAAAGACTGAAGCTACAATCATCATCTTATTTAATCCCTTCATCTCGTCCCAATACTTGTCAAACTTAGTCAACATCACATCAGCCTTAGCCTTCAACTATGTGTCTATACTATTACTGATATTCATCATATTTTTTTCTATAGTCACTATCTCACCATAGCATTTAATTGAATTCAGAGTAGTAAAAGCTGAGACAATCAAAGTGGAGTCATAGAAGATGACTAGGAAACAGACTAACCTCTCAACATCATCCCAATCACTTGTAGAAGGAGGTCCATTCCTTTTTTTCCCATTCTCAAACTCATTGAAGTAGTCAATATATAACTTGTCTTCTTTCTCCATTTTGTCGAATGCTAATATGTATTTAAGTGCCTTAAACAACATAGTGTAAGTGGAATTCCAACAGGTTTTGACAATGTTTCTAGCCACATACATCTCAACAATGTTTCTTTTAGCTGTTCTTCTTGAATGAGACTTATAGAGATTCACCTTATCGCAGAAGTATTTCCAAGCCATGCTTTCAACAAACGAAAGTGGCAACTCCCCAATCACAAGCATCTCATCACAAGCCTCCTTGAATACTTCCTCAGACACTTTGGCAATACTCAGGCCGCCACTATGATTTAAAACAGACTGACTCTTACCCTGGTTCTGAGTCTGACGACCGTCTACCCTTGCTTTGAACTGCTTGCAGATTGCTAGATGGTTTTTGAGATTCGAAGTCACGTTTGCTGTGAAACATGAAAAAAACTTCTGACAGTAGTTGCACTTGCATTTGTCACGGTTTTCTTTTGTTCTTGTGAAATGATTCCAAACGCCAGACCTAGTATCAAGTAACTTCCTCGGCTTTGATGACTGAGAACTAGTAGCTTTAGGGACTTCCTTTCTTTTACCACGACCAGTAGGCCTAATCTCTTCTTGATCTTCTTCGTGAAGATCATGAGCGTTCTCTGCGTTAATGTTCTCTGGAGTTGGTTCAGATGATGAATCCATCTGTAGAAACAATAAATACACTATATGAGAAGCTAACAAAGAACATAAACTGTAAGAGTCTCAAGAGTTGAACAAAACAAAACCAACCGAGGAGATGAAAAAAAATAAGGTTTCAGATCTAATATATAAAACAAGGTTTCGGTTGGGACCAAACAACAAGAAAATAGAGACTTCTCAACGTCCAAACAAACAAACAAACAACGAAAGCCTTTAAACGTTTGTCAGCCTATCTAAACCGAATTCCGACAAATGCGCTTCGAAATCTGCATCGAAGAGTACGTTCTGCGGTTTTAAATCGTCGTGAATGATTGACATAGAATGCAAGAAAGAGAGCCCTCTGGCGATTCCGAGCGCAATGAGATGACGCATTGGCCTGTTCAAGACGTGTCCGTCTTGGTGTGACGCTTCTTGCAAAAGCGTAGAGAGGTTTTCGTAGGCATGTAGTCGTAAACCAGAAGTCTCAAATCTGGTGGTCCGCAGTAATATCCTCTCATCAAGACCGTGATGTTCTTATGCTTCACTCTACCTAAAGCCACTGCTTGGTTACGGAAGGTTGTGTCGGTTATCGAAGCACCATCCATGAGTCTACGAACCGATAGAACCATCCCGTCTTTAAATATCGCCTTGAAAACTAACCCGTATCTTCCTCGGCTCGATACGTTTTCTTCGTCGAACTGTCTTGTGGCTTCTAAGGTTTCAGCTAATGTGATCTTGTTGTTGAACATCACAAGTTTAGGTCCAACATTGTTATCCTCTCCTCTCGTCCCACCAGAACTCGCTCAGGTACATAAACAAAGAAGTTTGGGCAAACTTGTGGAAGGTAATTCAACTGTTTATGGTATTTGCATTTATTCGTTGTGACATCTGAAAGAACTATTGTTACACAGAGAAGCTTACAAAGATCAATGAAGTCAAAACCAAACAAAGAATCCAACAATCAAGTCAAAACCAAACAAAGCATCTAACAATCAGTTGGATTCGAATTAGAGGAAGAAGAAGAAGTGAAGAACAATGAAGTCGATACTCTTCGGAAGAACAATCAACAATGAAGTCGAATTAGAGGAGGAAGAAGAAGAGATGTACCTAAGGTCGAATTATCGATGTCTCAGAAGTCGGTGGGCAATTTTTGTGAAGTGATTCCAGATTGATATTAGAGTTTATGCCTTTGTCGTCGTTTAGAAAAGGGGCAAAATCGAAGACTAATCTGGAAAACTCAAGAGACATCGGATCTAAGGTATATAAGGGTTTGGTTTTTTCGGATCCTACTTCGGGTTTCGGTTATTAACCGATCCTAACCCGAATCTGAAGTTACCCAGAATAAACATCCAATCGGGTATTTCGAAAGATCCGAACCCGAACTGAACCGAATTTTTCGGATCGGTTTCGGTTTTTTTTTTCCGGATCCGGAGTATATGCCTAGGGCTAGTAGCAATAGTGTATGTTTTGATACTATAATCTTCGTAAATGATAAATATGTTTAGTATATCTAAAACTAATCTTAAAATAGAATAATTAGATATAATAAAAAGGTTTAATTAAGGTATCATTTTGTTTTCAAATTTTCATTAATTAGGAGTCTATAGCCTGCGCCAGGCGCGGGCCAAGTCACTAGTTTTTCAATTATTTTTCTAAAGCTACAAGGATGTGGAGAAGATAGCTGGTTTTTTTTTTTTTTTTTGCTAGTTTTTTTTTATGTACTACTATATCCTTTAATTTTAATAAATATTTTTTTTTTGTTTCTGGATCATTTATTTTATCAACTATGTCTACTAGGAATTGTTTATCTACATCGTTGGTAATTACATTTATCTTTTTACAGTTTCAAAAATTTTATGAGTAATCCTGAGAATTTTCAGATGATGAATCACTTTGGTCTTCTATAATGTCTTTGGAAGGTTCACTACTAAATTCTTCCAAGTTTTCTGATTATGAAAGTATCAGTTTATCTAATTTTTCTGTAATATCTTGTTGATTATGGAATATTTTGTTAATTTTCTTTTTCATTTTTGTTAATTTTTGTTAATAGTGTGTGGGCCATCACGTCCTCTATCGGGCTGTGGACCCCACCCTTGTCTGGCTGTAGCGCCCGTGTTCCGGAAGAATTGATTATTGAGGAAAAATAATTAATTCAGGTTGTTCCGGGAAGTATCGATCGATACTGGGCTGTATCGATCGATACCCGTCGGGATTTCTCCTGGTTGTCTTCTTCTCTTATCTTCTTTCGAGTATAAAAGCATATCCTTTGAGGATAAGACCTAGGTTGGTCGCGAAAGAGAGAAAGAAAGAGCGAGAGAGAAAGAGAAAGAGAGAGAGAGAGAAGGAAAGCTTGCCGAAGCTTAGATCTTGCGAGATCAAGAGAGTTAAACTTGAGAGAAGCTTGAGAGGTTGGAAGAGCTTGGGTTCGACGTGAGCTTGTGAGAAGAGAAGGAGATCTTCTTGAGCTTGGTAAGGTCGTTTTAGAGCTCGATCCCTCGTGTTAAGGTGAGTTGGGACCAAAGGTTAGCAAGTAAGCTTGCGTGGTGTTTGTTAAGCATAGTTGATGCTTGTGATGCATTTTTATGGCTTGTATGGCGATTCCTGTGTTTAGGTCTCGTGGGTATCGACCGATACCATGTGTGTATCGATCGATACTAGTCCTTGTTGGTGGACTTGAGTTGTGGTTGTATCGATCGATACCAGGTGTTGGTTTAGTATCGATCGATACCAGTCCCTTGTCGGGAGTTGTGTGTTGTTTGGGCATCGATCGACACTATGGGAGTATCGATCGATACCAGTTGTGGCTTTGTGCTGGAAGTTCAATTATTGTTGTTAATTGATTCTTGATAATTGTTGATTGTGCTTATTGGTAGCCTGTTGTTGGGATGATCAATCTCACTCAGCATTTGGTTAGCCAAATGTTGATGCATCACTTTTGTCGATGCAGGTAAAGATAAGGCGTGATCGTGGAATCGAGGCAGTGAAGAAGGGATGATTAGGACCCGGGGTTTGCTTATGTTGTTCGGGTATCGATCGACACTAGGGGAGTATCGATCGATACCAGTTGTTGTTGTTGTTAAACCGTTAGCTTGTGTAAGCTGTAGTACCTGTAAGCTGTTGTACTGTTTGTTGTGTAATAATTAATGTATAATTATTATGATTGTTTAATTATATGCAAAAAAAAAAATGCGATCCTTTCAATTATTGGTATCAGAGCCCATACGGTTCTAGGAGCCTAGGTGGTTCTAGAATAATTGGGTGTTGTGTGGGGTCGTAGAATCATCCTCTTTGAGCCTTGTGAGATTCCACGGTGAGTATCTTTATTGTGATGATTGATTTTTAGTTCTCTTAGCCTGTGATTCTGCACGTGTGCAGATGGCTAGAGGACGTGGTAGAGGTCGTGGCCGTGTGCCGGAGGAACAGGTTGAGGAGTCGCGTGCGAGTCAAGTTGGGTCTGAGGGTGTGGCTGGCGTGAGTGCCAGTGTGGCTAGTGTTCCAGCGGGTGCTGCGTTGGGTCTGAGGGTGTGGCTGGCGTGAGTGCCAGTGTGGCTAGTGTTCCAGCGGGTGCTGCGGGTGTAGCAGCGGGTGATGCTCGGGCCCGAGATGATCGCATAGCGGATCTGTTGTCGAGGTTATTGGAGCGGTTACCAGAGAGGGTACCGGCTCAGGCTCCTGTGGTCCCGGTAGTTGTGGAAGCTCAGCCTCAGGTGGCAGCTGCGGTTGCTAATCCGGAGGACGCGGGTGCGTGGTTGAGAAGGGTGGAGAGGAATTTCCTCTCAAGTAGGTGTCCCGCGGGATACCAGGTGGACATTGCGGTCCATTATCTGGAGGGTGATGCGCATCTCTGGTGGAGGGGTGTGGCAGCACGGAGAGTTCAGGCCGCGATGTCTTGGGCGGATTTTGTGGAGGAGTTTAACTCCAAGTACTTCCCTCAGGAGGCGTTCAACCGGATCCAGTCGAGGCTTGCGAGTTTGACTCAGGGGGATCGGTCGGTACGCGAGTATGAGGTGGAGTTCAACCGGCTCGGGTCTTATGTTAGACGAGCGGTTGAGTGTGAGTCGGACCGTGTTCAGAGATTTCTGATGGGTCTTCGGGTTGACTTGAGGAACCGTTGCATGGTGAGGGCTTTTTGCACGGTTGATGAGTTGGTTGAGACTGCGGCTTTGCTTGAGGAGGGTCTGAAGGACGAGGTGGTAACGGTTACACCGAGTTTTCAGGCGAGATCTGTGCAGCAGCAGTCCGGTCCGAGCAGAAGCAGTACGCCAATGCAAGGACAGAAGCGGAAGCGAGAGGGCGCTTCGAGAGGTAGTCGAGGTGGTCCGGGTTGCTTTGGGTGTGGGAGCATGGATCACCGAGTGGCGAACTATCCTCAGAAGGGCGGAGTACGAGTGGATTCTCGAGTGTGCTATCACTGCAAGGAGCCGGGTCACATCAGGCCTCAGTGTCCCCAGTTGCGGCAGAGTGAGACCACGGTGGTGCAGCCCGTCAGCCAGGTGGCATCAGCGCCTCGAGTGTACTCCATCGCCGAGTCCGGAGAGCCGAGTTCCAGGCCGATCACAGGTATTTTCTTAGACGCATCTAAGTTTAATTCTGTGTCGGGGAATGTCGTGCTCGTCGGGGTGTTAAGGTTCTCGGCACATGTGTATGTGCAGGGACCTTGTGTGTTGGAGGTGTAGTGTGTCATGTATTGTTTGACACAGGAGCATCGCATTGCTTCGTTTCCCCGGAGTTGGCCGAGAAGGCCAATCTGCAGAGCGAGCCCGGTGTGAGTTTGGGTTTCGTGGAAGTTGCCGGAGGGAAGCTCCTGAGAATTCACGGTCGGGTGCGAGACGTGGATGTTCAGGTAGCAGGAGAGTCCATGCCTGCCGATTTGATTATCTGCTCCGTGGAGCTGTACGATGTCATCTTGGGCATGGATTGGCTCGGGAAGTTCAGAGTGCATCTGGATTGTCACCGAGGGCGGGTCGAGTTCGACCGAGGAGAAGGGAAGTGGGTGTATCAGGGTGTGAGACCGACTTCCGGGAGTCTCGTGATCTCGGTTGTGCACGCGGAGCGTCTGATCGAGAGGGGTTGCGAGGCGTATTTGGCTACGATTTCTTTGCCGGAGGCCGTCGGAGAGGCCAGGGTGCAGGATATTCGGGTGGTTTGTGAGTTCCAGGATGTGTTCCAGTCGTTGCAGGGGTTGCCACCATCTAGGTCGGATCCTTTCACGATCGAGTTGGAACCAGGGACGGCACCGATATCCAGGGCTCCTTATAGGATGGCTCCCGCAGAGATGGCAGAGCTGAAGAAGCAGCTGGCGGAGTTGTTGAACAAGGGGTTTATTCGCCCGAGTTCTTCACCGTGGGGAGCGCCAGTGTTGTTCGTGAAGAAGAAGGACGGGAGTTTTCGGTTGTGTATTGATTACCGGGGACTTAACCGAGTCACAGTGAAGGACAGGTATCCTCTTCCTCGGATTGATGAGTTGTTGGATCAGTTGAGAGGGGCTACTTGGTTCTCCAAGATTGACTTGGCGTCGGGATATCATCAGATTCCCATCGATGAGGTAGATATCCGGAAGACGGCTTTCAGATCTCGTTATGGCCACTACGAGTTTGTGGTGATGCCATTTGGGTTGACGAATGCACCGGCTGCATTTATGAGATTGATGAACAGCGTTTTCCAGGAGTATCTAGATGAGTTCGTGATCATCTTTATCGATGATATCTTGGTGTATTCGAGGAACCGGGAGGAGCATGAGGTGCATCTGCGTGTGGTTCTTTCGAAGCTGCGGGAACATAAGTTATTTGCTAAGTTAAGCAAGTGTAGTTTCTGGCAGCGGGAAATCGGTTTTCTAGGTCACATTATATCTGCGGAGGGAGTATCGGTAGATCCGGAGAAGATCCAGGCCATTAGTACTTGGCCGAGGCCGAGGAATGCTACTGAGATTCGGAGTTTTCTCGGGTTAGCAGGGTACTATCGGCGGTTCGTCAAGGGTTTCGCGAGTCTGGCTAAGTCTATGACGAAGCTGACGGGAAAGGATGTTCCTTTCGTGTGGTCCTCGGAGTGTGAGGAGAGTTTCGCGGAACTGAAGGCCATGTTGACTAGTACTCCAGTATTGGCGTTGCCAGTGTCGGGCGAGCCTTACGTGGTGTACACCGATGCGTCGGGGGTGGGCCTTGGTTGTGTGCTGATGCAGCGGGGGAAGGTTATTGTCTATGCTTCGCGGCAACTGCGGAAGCATGAGGGCAACTACCCTACCCATGACCTGGATATGGTTGCGGTAGTTTTCGCTTTGAAGATTTGGAGATCTTATCTTTATGGCGGAAAGGTGCAGGTGTTCACAGATCATAAGAGCTTGAAGTACATTTTCACACAGCCTGAGTTGAATTTGAGGCAGAGGCGCTGGATGGAGCTAGTAGCCGATTATGATCTGGAGATAGCTTACCATCCTGGTAAGGCTAATCTGGTTGCGGATGCGTTGAGTCGGAAGCGAGTGGCTTTGGCTCGGGAACGCGAGGTTGAGTCTTTGGTGAGCGATATTAGCACATTGCGCTTATGTGTTGTATCTCAGGAACCTTTTGGCTTAGAGGCGGCTAACCAGGCGGATCTTTTGAGCAAAGTTCGGTTGGCTCAGGAAAAAGATGAGGTTATGGTTAAGGCTTCGAGAGCAGAGGGTTCTGAGTATCAGGTATCTGCGAACGGCACTATCCTTGTTAGTGGGAGGGTATGCGTACCTTTGGATGAGGATTTGCGGCGAGAGATCCTGAGTGAGGCTCATTCGAGTATGTTCTCGATTCATCCAGGAGCGACTAAGATGTATCGCGATCTCAAGCGCTACTATCATTGGGTCGGGATGAAGAAGGATGTGGCTAACTGGGTTGCGTCGTGCAACGTGTGCCAGTTAGTGAAGGCGGAGCATCTGGTCCCGAGTGGTTTGTTGCGGAGTTTACCCATTCCAGAGTGGAAGTGGGATATGATCACGATGGATTTCGTGGTGGGTTTACCAGTTTCTCGGACCAAGGATGCTATTTGGGTCATCGTTTATCGATTGACCAAGTGTGCGCGTTTTCTGGCCATTAAGAAGTCCGATGGGGCAGCAGTTTTGGCTAGGAAGTACGTGCAGGAGATTGTGAGACTGTATGGAGTACCAGTGAGCATTGTCTCGGATCGGGATCCTAAGTTCACATCGGAGTTCTGGAATGCGTTTCAGGCAGAGATGGGCACGAAAGTGCACTTGAGCACGGCGTATCATCCTCAGACAGATGGGCTGTCAGAGAGGATCATCCAGATTCTGGAGGATTTGTTGAGGATGTGCGTGCTGGATTGGGGTGGTCACTGGGTGGATCACTTGAGCTTGGTAGAGTTTCCTATAACAATAGCTACCAGGCGAGTATTGGGATGGTTCCATATGAAGCTTTGTATGGGAGGCCATGTCGTACCCCCTTGTGTTGGACACAAGTGGGGGAGAGGAGCACTTTGGGTGCGAGTTTTGTTCAGGAAACTACGGAGAAGATTCGGGTTTTGAAGCTGAACATGAAAGAGGCCCAAGATCGGCAGAAGAGTTATGCTGATAAGAGGCGGAAAGAGCTTGTGTTTGAGGTGGGAGATAGTGTGTATCTCAAGATGGCTTTACTGAGAGGTCCGAACAGGTCCATTGTTGCGACTAAGTTGAGTCCGAGGTATTTGGGGCCGTTCCGGATTGTAGAGCGTGTTGGACCGGTAGCGTATCGGTTGGAGTTACCCGCGGTTATGCAAGCATTTCATAAGGTCTTCCATGTGTCGATGCTGAAGAAGTGTTTGCATAGGGGTGACGAGGTATTGGCTGAGATTCCGCCAGATCTCCAGCCCAATATGACCGTTGAGGCGAGACCTTTGAGAGTTCTCGAGCGGAGGGTCAAGGAGCTTCGTCGGAAGAAGATTCCGATTATGCGAGTTTTGTGGGACTGTGGCGGGGTACAGGAGGAAACTTGGGAGCCAGAGGCTAGGATGGAAGCGAGGTTCCAGAAGTGGTTCCAGAAGCAAGCTGCGGCTTGAGTTCCATCGAGAGGTTCCAGTTTCGGTTATAGCTGTATGCTATGTGTGTCATTTTGTAATTCCGTTGTGTAGAACGATGTTACATTATGATGTGTAATAAGATGAGTATTTCTTATTATTGGTGACTTTGGGAGTCACGGTTTTGCATTACGTTGGGGTAAAAGCGTTAATGCAAGAGAGTGATAGGATGGATGATCTTATTATTGCGGTTGTATCGATCGACACCAGGTGTTGGTTTTAGTATCGATCGATACCAAGTGGGCGGTGCGATGGCCGGGTTATTGGTTATGCACGCCAGATATTCCGGGTATGGAATATGGGTGATGCCGGTGTTGCCTTGCGAGGATTTACACGGATCACGGGAGGTAGTTCAGTCGAGATGCTTAGAGATATGTGACTTATTGCTCGTTGAGAGGACTGGTTCCTCTGGTGCCAATAGCTCGCAGGACGGTGTGTCTTTAGAGTGTGAGTGGCGATGTACCCAGACTCGGGTGGTTTATAGCCTAGAGTGATACGTGATACTGTGGATTCGTAAGGAGTATGTCCTAGACGTAGGATATATTCCCTAGAATTGAGTGGTATGGGGTATTGAGACTCTTTCAGTTATATTATCGAGGGGAGTGAGACGGCAGATACCCAGAACTCGGAGATGCTGCGGTGTCTTGGGTGATATGGTATGGTTGATATCTTGTGAGGTATGGTGGATATCCTGCGGGATATGGCTGACGCTCAGAACTCGGAGATGTTGCGGTGTCTTGAGTGATGGGGTTGGCGTGTATTTGAGCAATCAGTACATATGATGCTGCGGTGTCATAAGCATAGGAACTGAGTGGGAAACCTCGGAGGTTGGTATTGGACCTCGTGTGAGTGTTGAGTGGCCGGGTTGGCCAAGGTTTTTGGTAATCGTTGCGACGATTAAGGTTCATTGGAGATGAACGGTTCATTGGAGATGAACGGTTCATTGGAGATGAACGGTAACGAAGATTCGAGGGCGAATCTAAGTTAGTGGGGGAGAATTGTAGCGCCCGTGTTCCGGAAGAATTGATTATTGAGGAAAAATAATTAATTCAGGTTGTTCCGGGAAGTATCGATCGATACTGGGCTGTATCGATCGATACCCGTCGGGATTTCTCCTGGTTGTCTTCTTCTCTTATCTTCTTTCGAGTATAAAAGCATATCCTTTGAGGATAAGACCTAGGTTGGTCGCGAAAGAGAGAAAGAAAGAGCGAGAGAGAAAGAGAAAGAGAGAGAGAGAGAAGGAAAGCTTGCCGAAGCTTAGATCTTGCGAGATCAAGAGAGTTAAACTTGAGAGAAGCTTGAAGGAGAGGTTGGAAGAGCTTGGGTTCGACGTGAGCTTGTGAGAAGAGAGGGAGATCTTCTTGAGCTTGGTAAGGTCGTTTTAGAGCTCGATCCCTCGTGTTAAGGTGAGTTGTGACCAAAAGTTAGCAAGTAAGCTTGTGTGGTGTTTGTTAAGCATAGTTGATGCTTGTGATGCATTTTTATGGCTTGTATGGCGATTCCTGTGTTTAGGTCTCGTGGGTATCGACCGATACCATGTGTGTATCGATCGATACTAGTCCTTGTTGGTGGACTTGAGTTGTGGTTGTATCGATCGATACCAGGTGTTGGTTTAGTATCGATCGATACCAGTCCCTTGTCGGGAGTTGTGTGTTGTTTGGGCATCGATCGACACTATGGGAGTATCGATCGATACCAGTTGTGGCTTTGTGCTGGAAGTTCAATTTTGTTGTTAATTGATTCTTGATAATTGTTGATTGTGCTTATTGGTAGCCTGTTGTTGGGATGATCAATCTCACTCAGCATTTGGTTAGCCAAATGTTGATGCATCACTTTTGTCGATGCAGGTAAAGATAAGGCGTGATCGTGGAATCGAGGCAGTGAAGAAGGGATGATTAGGACCCGGGGTTTGCTTCTGTTGTTCGGGTATCGATCGACGCTAGGGGAGTATCGATCGATACCAGTTGTTGTTGTTGTTAAACCGTTAGCTTGTGTAAGCTGTAGTACATGTGTTGTACTGTTTGTTGTGTAATAATTAATGTATAATTATTATGATTGTTTAATTATATGCAAAAAAAAAAATGCGGTCCTTTCACTGGCGGTCAGTGCGTTACTCTGGGAGGTTCGAAAGACCTGTTTAATGACCCTACAAATCATTATGTGATATTTCCCCTTTTTTTTGCCCACTCACGCGATACCAAAAATTACTTTCCAATAGTCACCCACCCTCAAATTGTTCTAGCTCAAGCACGATTAACTTTGGAGTTCTCTCCGGACAAGTGACCGAAAATATAAGTGCACTTTTTTTTTGTTGAAATGTGAATATTATTGATCAACAAAAGAAAAGAGAAACTCCTCTCCCGATGGTGTTTGGACTCCAACAGTAATCATATGTGGGCTCATGTACATGGTAGTAATGGCCACGTTTTCAGACCATAATAGCCATATACGGCCGAGTCGGTGGTACTCGTAGTTGGTGACGTATTGCCATCCCGGAAAAACTGATGCAATAATAACAGCATTGTTGTTTTCGGCAACTCGTGTTTCTAAAAGACAACCGAAATACGGTTTTGTTGTGCGTAGCAATGATCGAACTTGATTTTGTTTGCGCATTTTATTGAAACCCCGAGTATTTCACGCAAAAAAAAGACGTCATGATCATTAGTTCCTCCGTGAGGAGGACTTTTTGTTGATGTTGGATTGATGGGAAATTTGCTTTTCTTTCTGAGAGGTAACTAGCTTTTTAGGGGGTTTGCTCTTGCTTCGTTTTCCATTACCAGTTTTTGGTTTATGTTGGATCTTTGGAAGTTCATCCTCCGATGATGATGAGCTCTCAATAACAGTTTCCTTCACTGTTACTTCGTCTTCAATTTCCCCTTCCTCTGATTCATTTTCTTCTTCTTCTGCGACAGAAAGAAGATTGAATCTTGTAGGAGATAAGACTTCTTCTGGTGTCCCCTTTTCATGGGTAAAACCATTAGAACCAGCGGTAGTTTTGACACTTTTTGGGCTAGAACTCTTCCCTCCTTTGACAACTGTTGTCCAATTCAAATCGGCAGCTTCTGATATTGATTCATTTGTCCGAGTAGATTCAGATGCAGAGAATCTATGTGAATAGTCTATGTAAATTTTCCCTTTCACCAGTTGTTGACCATGTGGATCAATAGTCTATGTGAATAGACATAAATTATTGGGCAGAGAATCTCATTCTGTTTAGCTTCAACTCGACAATGACAAGGAAAGAAGTCGGCTCGGGAGACTCAGGAGATCGATGAGCTGCTTCAGGAAGAATGTCTTTTGTGTTTTCTTTGGTTTTATAGATGCGCCTTGGGAAAGGCTGCCTACGTACCCTTTGGAGGGATCAAGCCATTCGTAATTCGGGGCTTAAGGGTTTTGCGAGAGCTTGGCTTAACAGTTTTTTGAACTATGAGAGCTCGGCTTAAGAGTTTTGCAAACAATGTGAGCTTGGCTTAAGAGTTTGTGATCGTTGTGAGATCGATTCTATGGTCTGAGTAAGGTCGTAAAATAATAAGATCCTTTCGAGTTCTCCATGTACGAAATTGGGACCGTACATGATACGATCTTAGCCTGGGTACATAAGATGAACTCGATTCTGCGATCCATATAGGATCGACGATCGTTGAGAGATAGACTTATTTTACTTCCCAGATCGAATCGAATCGTGCGAGATGTGCTCGGCTTATTTTACTCGGATGATATGAGAACGAATCTAATGCGGGACTGGCCCCGACTTTTAAGATGTTCATTATTTCACCACGGCACCATGTGAATGCATGCGAGACGGATCTCGGTTTTTTATTTTTGCATTCATGAGGAATGCTATCGATCATCTGGACAGGATGTCGATGTGTGAACCATGAAGGTTTGGTTTCAAGTACGAACTATGTGAGTTTGGTTTTGAGAGTACGAACTATACGAGTTTGGTTTTGAAATACGAACTATGTGGCGCTGAAGGTGACGAGATGAAGTTGTCGAGCTGAAACTTACAGACTGAAACCGACGGGCTAAATCGGATGAGCTGAAACTGAAAAACTGAAAACTGAAACTTTGAATCAAAACTGACGAATTAAAATTCTGAACCGAAACTGACGAACTGAAATTCTGAATCAAAACCGACGAACTGAAATTCTGAACCGAAACTGACGAATTGAAAATGTGAACCGAAATTGACGAACTGAAATTCTGAACCAAAACTGACGAACTGAAATTTTCAACCAAAACTGACAAACTGAAATAGCTAAAACTGACGAGTTGAAGTTGGCTGCGCCGAAACTGACGTAGTCTAGTTCGGTAGTATAGCGCAGTAGATGATCATAACTCAGTAGAAGAGCGTGTCGTAGTTCGGTAGAAGATGTAGCTCGGTGGACGAGCGTGTATATATATATAGATAGTGTTTTTTTTTTTTAAACGATTTCACGATGGTGAGGAAAGACCACGAGAAGTCTTAGAACGGAAAACCGAGCAAACTTGTTTCTCGTGTTGAGATAGTTAACTACCGAACACTATTGGACAAAAAGCTTCTCCAAAATAAATATTAATGATAAAAGTATGGGAAAACGACGTATTTCCACCTTAAGTTTATGATATAGGTGTAGATCCACCTGAAGTTTGGACCTCGACACAGATCCCCCTAATTCGAAAGTTTCACACGTATTTTCCCCCAATTTGAAACATCGAAACCTATTTACACATAGACGTTGGTTTTCTCGGTTTATAATTTTAACAAAAACCAAACCAGTTAAACGTGACACTAAACCAAATTGAAAACACATATTTAAACCCATAAGTAAACCGAGATTTATGATTTGCAAATTAGCCCCTTAAATTTATGATTTTGATACATTGTCACACAAAGTTGCTGATGTATAATTTCAGTATTTCTCTCTCTTTTTCCCTTCCTCGAAACCAACTCAAACCATCTTCTTCCTCGTCTTCTTCCCCTCTCTGTATCTAACTTCTCTCGTTTGGGATTTAAATCTCAGAATTTCAGAATTTTGTAAAACCCATAGAATTTCGAGAGAAATCAAAGAGTGAAGATAGATAGAACATTGTTGTACACACAAAAAATTGAAATTAAGATTTTCGAAAAGGGAGCAATCTGGACGGAGGAAGATGCGCGGTGGTGGCCGGAATCCATGGAATCGAAGCTCAAAGGAATTCAAATTCGCCGTAAATTTTCCATTGGGGTGTCACGGATTTCGTGGCCTTTATTGTTGCCTCGCGGAACTTGATTGGAACATGTTCTTCTTACATGCTTTAGATAATCAAGGGATTACCATGATGGCGAAGACGATGAGATTTTTCACGGTGGCGACTACAAGATTGAGGGTGAGCCAATCGTTAACCGAGCTCCTCCGCGACGGTTGGAGAAATCGGAGGTTGTGTATGAAAAGAAGGCGGAGGATAGGGATTGATGCGCAGAGGAGAGGGAGAGCAGAGGTGGACGAAGATGATGCGCTGGAGCGACTGAGGATCATGCGCTGGAGTTATGAACAACAGAAACTGCCATCTCGAACTCTGATAGAAGCGAAGCCTTCGCCGGTGGTAATACGGCTTGAGGTTTCGACCATAGAAAAGGAGAAGGAGGAAGCTTTTTCGCCGTCCACCGGTTAAAGTAGAGCCACTGAGGGTCTGGATCGGCGACTGGGCTTACGCCGGTGGCAACGTCGGCGTCGTCTCCATTGCCTTCAGCGAGAGATTTGTCTTGATTTTGTCTGGGTGTGTTCGAATCCATGGAGGAGTCAGAATTGGGGATTGATTTTTTTTTTTTTATTTAGAGTTGGGGTTGGGTCGTTTTAATCGGGTATATGTTTTAACCCGAGTCAAATGTGGTTAATTTTTTTTAATTGGTTTAATAAACCGGTTTAGTTTCGATTTTAACTGGTTAAGTATCATTCGGTAAACAATAAACCGACCTAAATCATGGTCTAGGTGGTTTAACATTTCGAACTTCAATCTTGTGTGTAAATACGTCTGAAACTTTCAAATAAAGGAGAAATACGTCTGAAACTTTCGAATTAGGGGAATCTGTGTCGAGGTCCAAACTTCGGGTGGATCTACACCTATATCATAAACTTGAGGTGGAAATACGTCATTTTCCCTAAAAGTATAGAGGTTAGCATGATACCTATTTACGTGTGTCCTCTTCTCATTAAGCGGAGATAGTGAAGAATTTTTGTTGAGAAGTACCGAGTTAATGGAACTGGACGCTGTATCGGTGTTACCATTCGAGGTGATTGATATGTCAAAATGTTGTTGAGAAGTGCTTATCCGGGATGGATTGACGAGCTGGAGCTCTTGGTTACATGTCGTTATAATGGTTTTTGCGTTGCTGAACCATTCTAGTCGGAGCGATAATTTTTGTAAATCCTGCGATATTTTGAATAAAGCTCTTGGTCGCATGTCTTTATAATAGTTTTTCCTTGAGATTTTGAATCATATCTTTTAGCAAAGAAAGTGATACTTATCTTTTTGTTGCTGGTGCGTAATTGTTGAGTTCGGTTCTTTGAGCGAAGACGAAGGTCAATTGTGGAAAACGTAGACGATGTCAATTGTAAAGCTCATTACTTGCCCAAGTCCTACACAAGGTATGTGTAAAGACATAACATATTGTATTCAAGCATTAAGCGATTGACCGAGCTGGCGAAATCATGGAGAAGAACATTGATGAATTGTGAAGTAGATGAGCTCAGTGAGATAATATCAGAGGCTTGGAGATTGTGTCAAAATCTTGATCCGTATTGCAGCAAATGAGTTTGCGGACATGCTTAGTCTTGTTTTCGCAACCTTATTACTTCGGTTTCAAACTTGGCGGTGCAGGTGGTGGAGGATTCTCTCTTATAAACGCTACGGATTTAAAACGGAGATTGAATCAACAACCAGAGTTTGATGTGAGAATTCCCGAATCGGTTTTTGAAACCAAATGAGGTTAGAAATCAACCGACCCATGGCGAGCATGCAATAGGTCGCGGTCGTGCCCCTCCGACCCGCGGCGAGCATCCACTTGGCCGCAGTCGCGCCACTTTGACCGCGGTCGCGCCACTTTGACCGCGGTCGCGCCACTTTGACTCGCGGCGAGCTCCCATTTGGCCGCGGTCGCATCCCTTCGACTCGCGGCCAACCCCCTGTTATTTGCGATCGATTCCCTTCGAAACCCTCCGATCCCCATCCATTCTTAATCACCCCCATTCCCATTCCCATTCCCAATCACCACAACACCATCTACCATCCCCTATCCACCAACATTCCATTCCCACATCCATTCCCCACCACTTCCAGGTAAGTTTTCTTTTTCTCTTATACTTTTTCAATTATTACATACTCTATTTCTCGTCCTTGCTAAATTTATTTCACATTGGAGACAGTGTGATTTATATCTGGGGGAGGATTCTATCCCTTACTAACCAACTTTTTTTTATGAGTCTTTGCATTTTGCATTTTTCGCCCTTTTTAAAAAAAAATTCAAAATTTTCAATAATTAAGAATACGTTTTGAGGGAATGATGAAAAAAATCCATGACGATAACCGACCATTGTGCTTCTATGCTAATTCCTAGTAACATCCTCTTTCGAAATTTGGTTCTAGACTAGGCGGTAGCTAGAGTTTCTGTTAATAAGAAATCTCCTGAGGATGGAATATACTTGCTCTATTATACTTGGACTTTAACTTGACTTAATTTTCTCATTAAAGGTTTATGCAAAGATAACGAATCATACATTCAAGACGTTCTTTTACCTTTTACCACTCTTTGTTGTACCTGAATGGCCAAGTCATCTTTAGTTGGTATCCCACCCGAACCTCAACCATTTTTCAAACCTCATACATTCTCTCTTTGTGTCTCATGTGCAGATATGTGCAAAAACGCCAGAAAGTGAGGAACGACACAATTTTTAGTCACTAAAGACGAAGACTATACGCGATCTGTGGAAGTAAAATCAACAAAGATGAGAGCTTGGTTCTGTCTTGGAAAACTCAAAATCATGGTATGTTTTCGTGCCCCTAAGACTCTATTTCAATAAAAAGCGTTTCCCCCTTTCAAAAAAAATCGAAAGGAAAAGGAATTAAGAGCTTAAAGAGAGTCTCGATTGGTCGAAATATATATGAGACATCCATGGTTTGTTTGTGAGAAGTTTGTCATTCCAAACCCACAGAAAAATCTAAGTATGGGGGAATGACATAAAACTTCTGTTTCTAGAGAAAGGAGGAAGTGTAACATTTTTACGCAAGAAGAAGTGAATGGAAGCTATGGTTCTCAATATGTCATTCCTCACTTGCTGTTTTGCATAATATCTCGCACCCTCCGGTGAAATTACGGTAACCCAAAATACTTTTAAACTCACCTCTAAATGTCTTTAATACATAGCATTGATTATCTTGGTTTGATCCTTTTGATGAAAATTTCACATTTGCACTTAATGAATTTAGAGAGCTAGTTGACCGGAATTTTTGATTTTGAAAGTTTATATTTTGTATGACGGATACCGTTGACTATTGTTACGGAAACTTTTGGTGAGAATTTTCTAGGCTAGATTGAGATTAATGTAGTTCGATGGTCATGGTTTAGAAGAACGGTCTCCGAGATTTCGAGTTCTCTATGATTTTTGTTTTATCTTCCCAAGCTTGGGTTTTGTTTAGTTAGAGAACAAACAAAGTCTAAGTCTGGGGGAGTTGATAACACCGTATTTTTACCCATTTTACCACTTATTTTCGAACACTTTAATAAGTGTTTCACTTGATTCCAACTGATTTGAGGACGATCCAACGGTTCAATCAAACTATACATGAAGATCAATAAGTCCCATTCGGCCACTCCCGGAGCAGCTCCACCCGCGGCCAAGAGACAGTTCACCACGGGCATAAGCTCTCCAGCCACGGGCAAAGTGTAGTTCACCGCGGTCAAAGACCATGAACCCGCGGCCAGCTCATGTTTTGTCCCGTAAGCCCATTTGCAAGCCCGTTCAAATTTTGTCAAATCAAAACCCTAAAGACTGACGAAAAGAAGAGAGAAGACCTATAAATAGTTGATCTAAGAACCCTATTTTAATGTGCATCATTGTGCCTTAGTGTGCTTCATTCTACACCAGTTTTAGATTAGTTTTATTCTTACTTTTTGCTTTTACTTTCGAGATTTGTAGAGAATTTTTCTCCCGACTTTGGTCTTAAAATCGAGAAGCTTCATCTTCATTCTCTTGTTCTTTATTTAATTATGTCTTCGCTTTCAATTATGTCCGAGTAGTTTAGTCGCTGGGTTTAAAAGGATTATCGAAGGGGATTCCTATGTTCGATAAGGATTTTACAAGGTAAACCTAGCCGTGTTCTAGAACTCTTTCCTATAGATCGTTGTTAATGCATCAAAAGTGCATAATCATGAACTAGAGGTTGATTTCTAGGTGTTATAAGAACCACCAAAAGTGCTGAATCTAACCACCCGAATCATTAATCTATAGGAACTTGTCGCGCTATAAGATACGAAAGTATACGTATAGAGTGTCGTGAGTGTAAACGAACATGTTTGTTCATCAT
The DNA here is from genome assembly GCA_002933935.1 of Eutrema yunnanense. Taxonomy (NCBI): domain Eukaryota; kingdom Viridiplantae; phylum Streptophyta; class Magnoliopsida; order Brassicales; family Brassicaceae; genus Eutrema; species Eutrema yunnanense. The sequence continues at coordinate 198,096 of PKML01043563.1, read as the reverse complement.
AACTTTCTGCGCGGCCAGAGACGAAAGCTACTGGTCGAGTATATAAGTCATTTGGAATTCCTAGGATTTAGATTTAGATAGTTTTCGCAACAAAAGTTGGTTAGCTATATCTTAGTGATTTGAGTTCAAGAACAGCGCTAAATCTGAATCCTGACTAGTTAGTTCATCTGCATTCATTGAATTCCTGAGATATACCCTTAACCTAGCCTTTCTCCAATCGAATTTACATCCGTTTGAATATACGTTCTGTTTTCAATACCATTGATTGCTTAGCGTAATTTTCATCTATATAATCTATTGTGTGTCTCTGTGAGTCCTTGTGTTCGACCCCTACTTTACTACAACTATTGCTTAGTACTTTTAGGGTATTAATTTGAGCATATCAAATTTGACGCCGTTGCCGGGGACTCAATTCACCATTAGATTTTAGTCTGAGAAGTTCGACTAAGCTCGACGGTATCGGTCGATACTATCTAGTATCGGTCGATACTCGCCGTTTTCTTTTCGTTGATATCGATCGACACCACTTGGTATCGGTCGATACTCATCGTGTTACCGAGTTACTAACGTTTTTTGACTCTTGTTTTCAGGTGTATACCTAATCGTGAAACCAGAAAGAACAAGAGCACTTAGCTAGTTGATCTGTCACTTGAGCAGCTAGCACTTTTGGAACGCACAAACAGAAGAGCAAAGAAGCCGGCAAAGATGAACAACAATCAAGTTGAGTTGGTTCAAGATGAAGCTGGTGCTTACAGAGACCAAGAGGGTCGTTTGTGCAATGAGCAAGGACAACGTCTGGATGGAGAGGGGAACATCATTCCACCTGCTCCTGTTGTCGCTGGGAATGTCACTGGGAACGCGAACGCAGTGAATGCTGGGAACGTTGTGGTTAATCGTGGTAGAACGATTGGTGAGTGAAACAGACCGTATCAGTTTTATGCAAATCGATCTGCGATTCGTCCTCCTCCTTTTCCGAGGAATGACTTTGAGCTGAAACCTGCATACTACACTCTTGTGGGATAGCACCCTTTTCATGGTCTTTCCACCGAGCATCCCATGGATCATATTGAGAGGTTCGAGGACTTGGTCACTAGCATCAAAAGCAATGGAGTGTCCTACGATTACCTCTTCTGCAAGCTTTTCCCATACTCTCTTGGTGGGGAAGCAACTTACTGGCTGAAGCAGTTACCTCCTGGATCGCTGACTACCTGGGAAGAGACTAAGAATGCTTTCCTGACCAATTTTTATGATGATGCAAGATCCGAGGATCTGAGGAACAAAATATCCCAGTTTTCCCAAGGACCTATTGAGGCGTTCAAGGGTTTCTTTTTCAGAGGACTTGACTGGAGGTATCAGATGACTTTGGATGCTTCGAGCAATGGAAACTTCAACACCAGGTATCCTGATGAAGCCTAT
>PKML01043563.1:123832-193406 GCA_002933935.1 Eutrema yunnanense | reverse complement strand
CGGGTTTTCTCGTGGTTATCTTCTTCTCTATCTTCTTTCGAGTATAAAAGTTATCCTTTGGGAGGATAAGACCAAGGGAAGGGTCGAGAAAGAGAGAGAGAGAGAGAGAAGGAGAGCGAGAGAGAAAGGTAAGCTTTGTGAAGCTGAGATCTTGCGAGATCGAGAGGTTGGAGCTTGTGAGAAGCTCGGAGGAGAGCTTGGGAGAAGCTTGGCTTGGGGCGTGGGCTCGCGAGAAGAGGAGAGGTCTTCTAGAGCTCGTTCCATCGTTCCTAAGGTGAGTTGGGACCAAAGGTTAGCAATTAAGCGTTTGTGTGTGTTGTTAAGCTTGATTGTCGTGTTGTGTGTGGTCCTGGCGAGTTCTGGGTGAGATCTCGCGGTGGTTGTGGTGAATCGCAGGGAGTATCGATCGATACCATGCGAGTATCGATCGATACCGGTCCTTTGGCGGTGGTCTCGAGTTCTGTGTGGATAGAATCGAGGGGAGGCTATCGAGGTGATAGGCTTGAGTCGTGTGGCATCGATCGATACCAAGTGTGGTGTTGGGTGTCGATCGATACCAGGCCCTTGTGTGGGTAACGTGTGTCGTGTGGCATCGATCGATACCAGGTTTTGTGCTGGGTGTCGATCGATACCAGGCCCTTGTGTGGGTACCGTGTGTTGTGGGGCATCGATCGATACCATGTGTGTATCGATCGATGCCGGTTGTGGCTTTGTGCTGGTGTGAATTTATTTAATTCGTGATAATTGTTAATTGGTGGCCTGTTGTTGGGATGATCAATCTCACTCAGCATTTGGTTAGCCAAATGTTGATGCATCACTTTTGTCGATGCAGGTAAAGATAAGGCGGGATCGTGGAATCGAGGCGGTGAAGAGGGGATGATTAGGACCTGGGAGTTGTTCCGCTGTTGGGGTATCGATCGACGCTACGGGAGTACCGATCGATACCGGTTGTATTAGTTGGGTTGTAATAATTGTTGTTATTAATTATATTTGTAAAAAAAAAAAATTTGCGGTGCGGTCCTTTCAATTTCGGTCCTTTCACAGATTGCTGATTTTCAAGCCAAGTTGGATTCTATGCACAGTCTTCTCATGGGAAAGACACCGAAGGCTGTGCATTTTGCTGAAGATGTTGAGGTATTCAACGAGGATGAAACAGAGGATGTTAACTACATTGGTGGTTCTGGCTTTCAAGGTCAGAGGAATCAATTCAACAACAACCGAAACTACAACAACTCTCAGCAAGAAGGTTCGAATCAGTTTGGCCAGAAATCATCTCAGAACAACGGGTATATCAGGAACTATGGGAACTCGTCTTATCAGCCCATACCTGCTAAACTCCCAGGTAGCAAGATCGATGCTATGTTTGAACAGCTGGTTCAAGGACAGCAGCAACTCACAGTGAATCTCAACGAAAAATTAGATGTTGTGTATAAGGATCTGAGTGGAAGGATCGATGCTCTCGATACTCATCAGAAGATGTTGGTAACGCAGGTAGCTCAGACTGCAGCAGCTGTCAAGGGAAAGGCGACTCAAGCACAGAAAGATTATGTCAATGCAATCACCTTACGAGGTGCGGGAAACTTTGACACCTTTGTCGAAAGTGATTCCGAATCTGATCAGCCAGTATCGATCGACACCATTGCCGATATCGATCGACACCAACCTGAAGAAATGACACATGAGCCTTGTGTCGATCGACACCAACCTTGTATCGATCGACACCCCTCGGAGGCCGAACCAGAGATCGTGAAGAAACCAGATCCTCGACCACCTAAACACCTCATAGATCCCATTTCTCCAAAGCAGCTACGTGGCTTTTAGAAGATGGTACGAAGAATTCCACCTCACACACTTTTGAAGAAGCGCTAGAATGCCGCCTTCTGCTGAGTCACTTCCGAGATTGCAGAGAGACTGAGGAAGAAATTAAGGAACTCTTCATCAAGGTCAGAAGTACACCGCCTCCACTGAAGAAACTAACTAAGAGGGAAGATCCAGGGAAATTTTCAGTTCCATGCTCTATCGCCGGAGTTGAATTCAAGGAATCTCTGGTTGATTCAGGTTCTAGCGTAAATGTCATGTCGAGAGCACTTGCAGAGAAGCTGAAAATCGATGACATAAGATCTACTCAGATGCCTCTCACATGCGCGAACTCTTCCACATCAGTTCCATATGGTACAATCCCTGATTTGATGGTTAAGGTAGGAGACTGTCTGGTTCCTACTGATTTTCAGGTTGTGGAGATGCATGCAAGGTCTAGAACACCTTTGATCCTTGGAAGACCGTTCATGGTTACGGCTGGTACAGTTATGGACACGCCCAGTAAGAGTATATCGTTCTCGTACATTGACGAACAGGTCTCCTACGAAGCCATCCCCTCTGGAAGAGCTCCAACACAGATATCTCGCATCCCCGTTGGTGCAGGAGAAACATTGATGGTTGATCTTTTGGAATAGCCTATTGATAAGCCACATGTCATGGAAGTTCTGGATCGTCCTCTTATAATCGCCAGGAAGGTCACCAAAAAGACCAAGGCAAAGAAGGAGGTGAAGAGCAAAAGAGCCGAGAGTACTACACATGTAACCTTAATCCCTCAGAAGTGCGATGGGAATTCGATCGAATATAAGGTAAAATGCAAAGGTACCTCGAGACCGTTCTCTAAGGCTAGAATTCTTCTCACTCCGGAGCTAAAGGATAAAGGACAAGAAGTTGTGGAGAAGATGTTGAGCAAAACTCTGAAGTTGGAGATGTCAAGTTGTGGAGCCTGTTTCACCGCAAGCTCTCATTCTTATCCGGACTGATCTTCCGTACAGTCAAGCTCGTGACGTATAACGAGCGCTTGGTGGGAGGCAACCCACTGGTGAGTTTTGTTTTTAAGTCTTTTTCTTTTTATTTTTCGTTTTTGCGTCTGTGTCAGGATAAACAAGGAGCAAACACGAAATCGCCTGAGTGTCGATCGATACCTTGTGTGTATCGGTCGACACCCTACGATTGTGAACAGTTCATCATATCGACTTAAGCCTGGTATCGCTCGATACCAGGCTGTGTGTCGGTCGATACTCGATGTTCCAGCACGGTAACTTCTTGTTTTTCCCAATACATCTGGTTCTTTTGTTTTCTTTAACCAACTCTAGGCTAGATAACACTGGGGACAGTGTTGTTTAAGTCTGGGGGAGGTAGTCGCTGACTTTATTTTTGTTTTTCTTAGAGTCAGTCGTTTTTGAGTCATTCGTTGTTTTATTGAGTCAAAACTTTGTCAGAGACTGTGATCTTTTTCTTGAATCTATTGATTTGACCTTGCTTCTAAGTGACAATTGTTACAGAACTAGTTCTAGATCGACTAATGAAAAATCCAAAGGTTGACCGGTTGACGAGAAGACACTCATGTTTCCAGCAAAGTCTTTAAAGCCTGAGCCAAATTTTTGCACTTCATCGATGTGGTTAGTATCCATAGAGCTTGATTCCTCATTCGTATCTGACAAAGGAACCCATGTTTTAAAGTAATGGTATTTTTCTCCCTGTTACAAGTTAATTAATAAGATGCATTAAAAGGTGAGATGATTTTCTTCTGAGTATAGGGTTAGGAAAATTTCCAATGATCCCATTATTCTACTTCAGAGGAGATGATCACACAAAGGTGAAAGCGAGGTTAGGAAAATTTCCTGTGATACCATTATTCGCCTACACCTCTGATTACTTTTGAGGGAAGAACCGGGGATTCGGTGGCAAACACCATCAATACTCGCGTCTCGAACCTTAATATGTAAATGCAAGAAACATAATAAGGAATAAGTCTGGGGGAGAGAAATACTACCAGAAAGTGTGAAAAAGGGTGGTTCCTTGTCATGATATTGTATGGAAAAGAATCTAGAAGGTTCTTGGTATTAATCGCAGCGATGAAACTGGCGAGGATGGCTTGATTGACCGATGCTGCGAGATAATGTGTGTAGTCTGGAAAACTGCGAATGTCTACGGAGAAGTACATGGTGGTTAGATCGAAAACTGGTTAGGTGACATTTGGGTGCTTGGGGAAAGGGTCACTGCATGTTTCAAGAACAGGTGAGTCTCTATGTTTCAAACCTCTTTCTCTGGTTTGGTCTTCTATTTGCTTGAGGGCAAGCAAAAGGCTAAGTCTGGAGGAGTTGATATATCATGATTTTACCCTGTTTAGGCCATGATATAGATCCGTTTTATAGAGTCTTTCTACTATTTGGTAGTGTTTTAGAGTCTTTTACAGGTTTTAGCACGTTTAGAGCATAATTGGAGATATTGGAGCTTTCTGGAGCATTTTGGAGCGAAGCAGACGTTCGTGTAGCTGAGTACCCGATTTGAAGTCTCGGTGTCGATCGATACTGCCTAGTGTCGGTCGATACTCATTGAAGCAGACACGACCCGCGACTTTTCCAAGAGTTGAAGATTTGCAATTTGGTCCGGAAGTCTTTATTATTTACAAGAAGCCCCAAAACGTGATTTATTTAATAGGATTTTACAGCCACTTTGTTGGCTACGCTTTCTTTACGCATTATTCTACTTTGGTTTTGTGAGAGAGCTTTTGGAGAGAGACAAGTCTGAAACTCTGTTCGTCCGAGAGAAGATTTTGAACCATTTTGTTACTCTTTCTATTTATCTATTTGATGATTTATTCAAACATGTTTATTGCTTCAATTTTCATGTCTGAGTAGATCCCTTGTTAGGTTCAGGGTTCTCATAAGGGGTTTCTCTGAATGCTAGATTGATTAGTTATTAGGGTTCGCCATCTGAATTAGTTCTTCTCCATATGTTGTTTGCAAAGGTAATGCTAGATTGATCACCTAGAATTTAGATCTTAGGATAATTGATTAGGCGCGAGAGTGCGATTAATTATCTGACAGAACCTGAGGTGAGCAAAATAACTATTCGGAAAGAGATTTGGTTTAGTTGTTTTGTGAAAAAATCAAACCTGATTAAAAAAGCTGATTTAGACTTTAAGATTCGCAAAGAGATTTGGAATTCCTAGGATTTAGATTTAGATAGTTTTCGCAACGAGAGTTGGTTAGCTATATCTTAGTGATTTGAGTTCAAGAACCGCGCTAAATCTGAATCATGACTAGTTAGTTCATCTGTATTCATTGAATTCCTGAGAAATACCCTGAACCTAGCCTTTCTCCAATCGAATTTACATCCGTTTTAATATACGTTATGTTTTCAAAACCATTGATTGCTTAGCGTAATTCTCATCTATATAATCTATTGTGTGTCTCTGTGAGTCCTTGTGTTCGACTCCTACTTTACTACAACTAATGCTTAGTACTTTTAAGGTATTAATTTGAGCATATCATTGAGCTGAAGCAAGTTAAGGATAGGTGAGCTACCAGGAAGTGATTCGTGGTACCGTGCGAGTGAGGACAAAACATGGGGAAATATCACGTGGTGATTGCAGGGTACGTAAACAAGACTTGCTAGCCTCCCGAACTAGTGCACCGAACGAGGGTGGGGACCACGGGCTAAGAGAGGGCGTGGGGGCCCACGGACGGTGGCATGCCGGGCGTTATAAGTGGTATCAGAGCCAAACCCAAAAAAGAGCGTGGAGTCATGAGGGCTCACACCGTCAAGGGTAATGGTCTTGGTGCGCAACGAGGACGTTGCGCTCTATGAGTGGGGGGGATTGAAACATCTTTATTTATGGTATATGGTGGTGCATGCGGAGAGGCTTATAAGAATTGATTTGGCTAACGCTCTCGTTGCGTACCAGGACCGTTACCCTTGACGGTGTGAGCCCACATGACTCCACACTCGTTTTTGGGCTCGGCTCTGATACTAATTATAACGCCCCGGCCGCCACCGTCTGTGGATCCCCACGCCCGGTGATTATAATATCCTGATTTCTGGTATATGGTGGTGCATGCGGAGAGGCCTATAAGAATTGATTTGGTTACCTATGTCACCAAAGTGCACTTATCTTTCGGTCACTTATCCAGACGGAACTCCAGAGTTAAGCGTGCATGAGCTGGAGCAATATAAGGATGGGTGACCTACCGAGAAGTGATTCACGGTATCGTGTGAGTGAGGACAAAACACGGGGAAAGATCACTAGGTGATTGCAGGGTCAGTAAAGAAGTCTTACGAGCCTCCCAAACAAGCGCACCGGTCGTCGGACGACGGTGGGGCCCACGAATGGTGGCGGTCGGGGCGTTATAAGTGGTATCAGAGCCGAACCCAAAAACGAGTGTGGAGTCATGTGGGCTCACACCGTCAAGGGTAACTGTCCTGGTGCGCAACGAGGGCGTTGCGCTCTGTGAGTGGGGGTGATTGTAAAATCCTGATTTCTGGTATCTGCGGAGAGACTTATAAGAATTGATTTGGCTACCTATGTTACCAAAATACACTTATATTTTCGGTCACTTGTTCAAAGAGAACTCTAGAGTTAAGCGTGCTTGACCTGGAGCAATTTAAGGATGGGTGACCTATCGGGAAGTGATTCGTGGTACCGTGCGAGTGAGGACAAAACATGGGAAAATATCACGTGGTGATTTGATAACACCGGTTTTTGACCATTTTTATGGATCACTTTCATATTCTTTTGCAGGTGTTTTAACTCCGTTTTCAATGGTTTTCAAGTGATTTTCATATTTTAGAGATTTGAAAGACGTTTCAGGTAACTCGGAATAAAAAAATGCATTTCGGAGCAAAAATACGTTTTTGGATAAACTTGGACCGTCAAGAAGTCTTGCAGCTTATAATGGAGACATTTTCACCGTCTCATCATCCCCAAATTTTTACACAAAGTAGAGACAACCAGCTTTCAAATGCAATTGGATTGGAAGCAATCCAATGGTTGGATCCTTAAATATACCCGAAGAACTGAAGGCAGATGAAGCTGCCCCGAGGAGAAGCCCACCGTGCCTGGAGGAGCTGGAACCGTGGCCAGGAGGCATTTTGCCACTCCTAGAGAGTCTCCACCCGCGGCTAAGAAGCGTTTCGCCACACCCAGAAGGCCGGCACCCGCGGCCAGGACCCTGCGCGATCAAATCGACTCGTTTCTTCACCGAGGCCAAAACTGGCATTTCACACCAAACGCTAAACGAAGATTAGCTCTATAAATACTTATTTTATGCCTCTTAGACAGACACATTACATTCTTATTACGTTTGAATGCAGAAGCGAAGCTCTTGTGACTTGTGCACTTATTTTCTTTGGTTTGGAGCAAAGGATTCTCGATTCGTGTTATTCGATAGAGAAGCTTTCTTCATCCTTTTTTTACTTACTGTTTTATTTGATTTATTGAATATGATTACCTCAGCTATGGCTGAGTAATCTCCTTGTTGGGCATATGGGTTTGAAGGGGCTCTCATGGTTCGATTCTTATTAGGTTTTTAGTTAGGATACCGATTATGGTTCTTCGTTCTATCCTTGTTGTTAATGCGTTGCTTGACTAACCGTCTTAGCAACTGATATTAGGTGTTTTAGAGCCACGATAGTGTTGCATCTAATCGTTTGACCTAGGGTAGACGAGCAAAGCCGTCGTAAGATTTTGAAAGTATACTTATAGAGAAATTGTGGGCGTAAACGACCTTTGAGAGTTAACTACTTGCGCGGGCGGAGTAGAAAGCTACCGTCCTAGTACTAAAGTGAGTAGGTGTGTAGGATTACGGAAGTAGACTACACGCAGCGTACGTGTTCCAAGTTCAAGAACCCAAAGTCGACAAAAGTCGCTTTAGAAATCCTAGAATTTTCCTTGTAAAAATCGGCCATAAACCCTAGAAAATTATTCGTTTAATTGATTCACAACCCTAGAAAATTCTTCGTTTAATTGATTGTCCAACGCTTCGTTTAATTGATTCACAACCTCAATAAAATAATTAGTTAACTACTGCTCTTCTTCGTTTAGTTTAGATTTCATAGATACGACCGTAACAAAACCCAAAATATAATTTACGTCTAGACATAGGTGAGAACTCGTTAGAAATCGACAACGTCTATCCCTGTGGATTCGATTCCTAAATACTACTTCGTGTGCTGTACACTTGTGGCTTAGATATAAATGGTAAAACCCCACGCCGGGGTTAATTCCCGGTGTGTCAAGTTTTTGGCACCGTTTCCGGGGATAGTTTAGCTTGTTTGATTTCGTATATTAATTTCTGCTCTAGACACTTTTGATTTTCAAGTTCTTTGTTGTTCTTTTGACTTTCTCCTTTTTCTTTGTCTTTTATTCTAAGGTGCATGCACACTAGGAGAACTCTTAGGGGAACCGTACCACTACTAGACGATATCGACAAACACGATAGAGAACTCCAAAGACTCAAAAGAAACTTAAGGATGGCCGAAAACGACCACCCGCAAGATCAACTAAACCGCGATCAACTAGATCACGAGGATGACCATGATTTTTTGGATCACGAAGAAGATCAAGGGGATGTCCATGGTGCTAATGACCTGCCACATCTCGATCCTGAAGAAAACCACAACCAAAACCGAAATGCTGAAAATCCGAGGCGACAACTTCCCATCGATCGTGATGCACAAAGGAACAATGCTCAAGCGAATGCACCGTTCCGCCTAACGGCGTAAACTCCAACCATCCCGTACTGCCCGCTAATCCTCCGATGAGACAAGCGCGTAACCGCATCATTGCTGATTTTGATACACCATATCAACACTTCCAAAACCGAGCAGCCATACAACTTCCTATACCGAACGGAAATTTTTTTGAGATAAAACCTCAAATCATTGCTTTGTTAAAGCAAAATCAGTTTCATGGAGTTGCAACCGAGCATCCGATGGAGCACATCGAGTTGTTCGAAGAGATATGCGGAACGACGAGAACGAACCAAGTTTCTGCCAACTATTTGAAGTGTAAGCTTTTTCCTTTTTCTTTGGCCGATAAAGCTCACCGTTGGTTGAAATATTTGCCCGCATGATCTATTACTAATTGGGAAGAGTGCAAAGCCGCCTTCTTAAACCAATTCTACACGGAGTCGAGATCCAACGCGCTAAGGAACAAAATCCAAAGTTTTGATCAACAATCTGTGGAGTCTTTCTATGAAGCGTGGGAACGTTTCAAGGAGTACGAGATAGATCGCCCTCATGAAGGTTTCTCCGGTCCGAATGTTCCTAACACTTTCTACCGAGGATTACTACCGAAATATCAACTTTCTCTCGACACGGCCAGCAATGGAGACTTCTCCATGAAGACCATAAACCAAGGAAGAGCTCTTATTGAAAATCTTGCTATGTCGGATAGCAACAATTCTCCCGACTAAGATAGATCGACTAGATCGAATGCGACGGAATCCAAGGAGATAGCCGAGTTAAAAAACATTATGAACCAACTTCTCAACAACCAAAATCGCCAAGTGCATGCTTGTGAAGCTACTGTTGGAGGCGAAGACGATGCTTACTACGAACCCGACTGATAATGTAATACCCTAAAGTACTAACAGCTTTGTCGATTGTAGTATTTAGGGGTCGAATCCACAGAGACTCAAGAATCACACAATATATTATATAGGTTCGAATTAAGCTAAGCAAATAAATGAAATAAGAAAGTAGTAACGTAAATTAAAGGGTTGTATATTCGATGGAGAGGAGATAGGTTCAGGGTATTTCTCAGGAAATCAGAGAATGCATATAAACTAATTAGTTAGGATTCAGGTTAAGCCATGTTCTTGAACTCAAATCACTAAGCTATAATTAACCAACTGTCGTTGCGAGAATTATCTAAGTCTAAATCTCAGAATTCCAAATTTCTTTGAAAATCCTGAAGACTAAACTAGTTTTAAGTCCAGGTTCGATATGTTCACAAAACAACTAAACCAAATTTCTTTGCAGATAGTTATTTTGCTCACCCTATGTTCTATCAGATCATCAATTGCACTGTCGTGCCTAATCGATTAACCTACGATCTAAGTTCCAGGTGATCAATCCAGAATTAGCTTTAAGAACAACTTATGGTGAAGAACTAATTTAGATTATGAACCCTAACCAACTAATTAACCTAACATTCAAAGAGATCCTTTATTGAGAACCCTAAACCTAACAGGAAATCTACTCAAACATGTAGATTAAAACAAACAACATGATTGAATAAATCTTTGAAATTAATAATAAAGGAGAAAGAAAACAAGGGTTCGAAATCTTCTCTCGGACGAACAAAGTTTCAGACTTGTCTCCCTCAAAGCTCTCTCAACAAAATCAAAGATAGAATAAAGCTTAGCTCCAAAAAAGGTGGCTGAAAACCCTAATTATAATGCTAAAAGATGTTTTGGGGCTTCTTGTAATTATTAAAGTCTTCTGGACCAAAGTGTAAAATCTTTAGAATTGTAAAAAGTCGCGATCCTTCTCTTCATGCGATCAGTATCGACTGACACCATAAGTGGTATCGATCGATACACAGCTTATGTGTCGACTCTTCAGGCTGGTATCGCTCGACACCAGGACTTCAACTTGATCCTTCAGCTGCATGATCTTGCTTCGCTCCAAAATACTCCAATATCTCCAATTTAGCTCCAAACGTACCTAAACTTGTAAAGACTCGAAAAGACTCCAAAAATACTAGAAAGACTCTATAAATAAGACCTATATCATGGTTAAAAGCGGGTAAAAACCATGATATATCAACTCCCCCAGACTTAGCCTTTGTTTGCCCTCAAGCAAACAGAAAGCTAAACAAGAGAAAGAGGTTTGAAAAACACAGAGACTCAGTTGTTCTTGAAACACTGGAATGGCCCTTTTTCTTAGTACTCCACATATCACCTAACCAGTTCCAAATCTAGCCACCATGTACTTCTCCGTAGACATTCGCAGCTTTCCAGACTCCACACATACTTTCGCAGCATTGTCCAATAAAGCCCTCATCGCCAGTTTCATCGCTGTAATCAATGCCAAGAACCTTCTAGATTCTTTCCCATACAATATCATGACAAAAGAACCACCCCATTTTTACACTTTTTTGTATTGTTTCCTCTCCCTCAGACTTATTTCATATCATGTTCTCTTGCATATACATATTAAGGTTTGAGACGCGAGTATTGATGGTGTTTGCCACCAAATCCCCGGTTCTCCCCTCTCTACGTATCAAAGGTGTAGGCGAATAATGGTAGCACAAAAAATTTTCCTAACCTCGCTTCCAACATTTGTGTGATCATTCATTTCCAAGTAGAATAATGGGATCGTTGGAAATTTTCCTAGGCCTCTACTCACAAGAAAATCATTTCATCTTTTCATGCCTTCACTTATAACAAGGGAGAGGAATACCATTAGTTTCTACACATGTGTTCCTTTGTCAGATATGAATGAGGAATCAAGCTCTGTGAATATCAATCACATCGATGAAGTGAAAAAATTAGCTCAGGCTTTAATGGACTCCGCTGGAAACATGGGTGTCTTCTAGTTAACTGGTCAGCCTTTGGATTTTTCATTAGTGTAATCTAGAACTGATTTTGTAACAATGGTCACTTAGAAACAAAGTCAGAACAATAGATTCAAGAAAAATATCATAGTCTCCAACAGGTTTTGACTCAATAAAACGATTTTTGACTCAAAAACGACTGACTCTAAGAAAAACAAACGCATTGTCAGCAACCACCTCCCAGAGATTTAAACAACACTGTCCCCAGTGTTATATAGTCTAGAGTCGGGAAAAAAAATCATAAGAGCTGAGTGGAGGCGTGAAAATCAAAGAAGTTACCAGATTGGGGTAGGAGTGTCGACCGACACATCATTGGTATCGTGCGATACCAAGCTTAGGTCGACACAGAAACTTACCTGGTAAGTGGTATCGACCGACACTAGGTGGGTGTCGCTCGATACAAGGAACATTGGTCGATGCAATTTTGCATCGTTCGATCTGTTTGTCCATGTCCCGTAATAGGGGTGGGCATTTCTGTTTAATTTCGGGTTCGGTTCGGGTTCGGTTCGGTTCGGTTTATTCGGGTTGAATAAAACTCTTGCCGAACTCAACCGAAATAAGTTTGGTTCGGTTTGTGTTCGGTTTGGGTTTAGTTCGGTTTGGTTGTACTTTGGTTTGGTTTTAGTTCGGTTTTTAAAAAATTAACTTATAAAAACAAGAATTCTAACGAAATGTAAACAAAACGAAGTCATAAAAAAATCATTCCCTAAAAGTCTAAAACCACTTAGTTCGGTTTATAACATTTATGGTGAAGAACCGAAGATTCCACCATATGTATTATTATTTTAATATTATTAATTAATTAATTAACAAAAACACATTGGTTTATCGGTTCAGTTCGGTTTAAAACCGAACCAAACCGAACCGTTCGGGTTGAGAAAAACTTCAACCAAATGGTTGGGTATTAACTCTGGTTTGGTTTGGATCGGTTTAAGTTTGGTTTGGTTCGGTTGGTTCGGTTCGGTTCGGTTAAAATGCCCACCCCTATCCCGTAATAAATACCCAACTCCTTTGTAACTGATTCACGCAAAACACAAGGCACAAAACCAAAAACACGCAAAACAAAAGAACTTATATATAGACTTACCAGTAGGTTGCCTCCCACCAAGCGCTTGTTTTCAGTCATTAGCTTGACTTTGGCTCATGTATTATTCAGGATAAGAATGAGAACTTGCTCCAAAACAAGCTCCACAACTAGACATCTCCAGCTTCAAAATTCTGCTCAACATACCTTTCACAACATCCTTTCATTTCTCTTTCAGCTCTGCACTTAGAATAGCTCTAACCTTAGAGAATGGTTTCGAAGTTCCCTTGCACTTCACCTCATATTCAATCGAATCTCCATCACACTTCTGAGGGGTTAAACTCATATAGGCATCACCCTTGACTCTTTTGCTCTTCACCTTCTTCTTTGCCTTAACCGTTTTGATGTCTCTCTTCGTGATGATAGAAGGACCATCTAAAACGTCTATGACATTTGGCTCATCATAAGGCTCTTCCAAAAGATCAACCTTCAACGTCTCTCCTGTAACAACGGTGATGCAAAAGACATGTTTGGGAGCTCTTCCAGAAGGAATGGCTTTGTAGGAGACCTCTTTGTCAATGTACGAAAACGAGATTCTCGTACTAGGCTTGTCTATAACTACACCAAATGTAGCCATGAACGGTTTTCCAAGAATCAAAGGTATATTAGAACTTTCTCTCATCTGCACAATCTGAAAATCAGTAGGAACCAGACAATCTCCTACTTTAACAAGCAAATCAGGGATGGAACCATATGGAATTGAGGTTGAAGAGTTCGCGAATGCGAGATTCATCATAGCAGATCAAATATCACCAATTCTCAACCTCTATGCAATTGCCTTTGACATGACATTGACGCTAGACCCTGAATCAACGAGAGATTCTTTGAATTCAACTCCAGAGATAGAGCATGGAAATAAAAATTTTCCTGGGTCTTCCCTCTTAGTCAACTACTTCAATGGTGGTGGTGTGCTTCTTGCTTTGATGAAGACTGCCTTGATCTCTTATAGAGTTTCTTTGCAATCTCGGAAGTAACCAAGCAAAGGGCGGTTCTCCAAAGCTTCTTCAAAAGACATCGTATGGGGAATCCTCCTTACCATCTTCTCAAAAGCGAGCAACTTCTCTGCAGTAATGGGATCTCTGAGATGTATAGGTGGTTTAGGATATGGCACCTTAGGCTTGTAAACATTCTCCTCAACAATCTTCGGTGTTTTCAGAATTTCTAGCTCAGTCTGCGAGGGGTGTCGACCGACACCAGATTGGTGTCGATCGACACAAGGCTTATGTGTCGTCTCTTTAGGTTGGTGTCGATCGACACAAGTATTGGTGTCGCTCGACATAGATTGGTGTCGATCGACAAAAGTAGTGGTGTCGCTCGACACAGCCGTATCTGGCTCAAAATCACCTTCAACCTCTTTTATCTCCACGAATTTTTCTGCATTCAAACCCTTTTCTACCATTGCAGTGACCTTTTTAGCACTTATTAAGGTGATTGCATTGCCGTATTCATTCTGTGAATGAACCATCTTTCCCTTGACAGCTGTTGCAGTCTGAGCTATTTGAGTTTCCAGCATCTTCTAATGAATACTGAGAGCCTCGATTTTTCCATTCAGGTATGTGTACATAGAATCCATCTTCCCATTGAAATCCACTTTCATCTTCTGCTGTCCCTGAAGAAGATGTTCAAGCATAAACTCAACCTTGCTCTTTGGGGTTTTAGCAGGTAGAGGTTGATAAGAATAATTCCCATAGGTGCGGGTGTAGCCACTGCTCTGAAATGGTTTCTGGAAAAATTGATTAGTTCCCAAACCAGTTGGATTGCCTTCAGACTTGTACCCTCCTTACTGAGCATTGTTGGTGAAGTTTCGATTGTTGTTCTGGTGGTATTGATTTCTTTGACCTTGAAAACCAGACCCACCAATATAGTTAACACCTTGCATTTCATCCTCAATGAAGTTCTCAACCTCATCAGCAAAATGAACAGCCTTCATCGTCTTTCCCATCAAGAGAGTGTGCACTGAATCCAACTTAGCTTGAACCTCAGCAATCTGCGATCCATCCATGCTCCCAGTCTGCTTCCTTCGCTCAAAATCTGCATTCTTGGTAATATTGCTAGATGCCAAGTTCTCAATAAGCACATAAGCATCGTCAAGATATCTGGTGTTGAAGTTCTCATTACTCGCAGCATCTAAAGCCATCTGATACCTCCAATCAATCCCTCTGAAGAAGATACCCAACAGCTGAACCTTAGTGAACCCGTGATGTGGACAATCCCTCTGATATAACATGAATCTCACCTAAGCAGCCTTAAACGCTTCAGTCGCTCCCTGAGAAAACTGGGAGATCTTATTCATGAGCTTCTCGGATCTTGCATCATCATAGAAATTGTTCAAGAAGGAATTCTTAGTCTCCTCCCACGTAGTCAGTGATCCATGGGGCAACTCCTTAAGCCAATAAGTTGCATCTCCACCAATAGAGTATGGGAAAAGCTTACAGAAGAGGAAATCATTGGACACTCCATTGTATTTGATGCTAGTAACCAAGTCCTCAAACCTCTGAATGTGATCCATCGGGTGTTCATGAGAAAGACCATGAAAAGAATGCTGACCCACAAGAGTGTAGTATGCAGGTTTCAGCTCAAAGTCATTCCTCTGAAAAGCAGGAGGGCGGATCGCTGATCGATTGGCATAGAACTGATCAGGCATGTTGTACTCACCAGTCGTTCTACCACGATTAACCACAGCATTCCCAACATTCCCCTCATTCTCGCGTGTAGCTCGCCATCTCATCACCAACAACTGGAGGGGCCATGGCGTTTCCATCTCCATCAAGTCGTTGCGCTCTCTCATTGCACAAATGACCCTGTTGGTATCTCAAAGCTCCAACATCATCACGAGTCAATACCACTGGATTATTCATCTCTGTTGGCCTCTTTGTTTTACTGTTTGCGTGTTCCAAATTTGCTAGCTCCTTGTTGGAAAGATTAACTAGCTGAGTGCTCTTGTTCCTCCGGGTTTCGTGAGTGAGCATACACCTGAAACAGAGTAAGCATACACCTGAAACACAAAAGACAAGGCACGTAAGTAACAAAAATAAGAAAAAGAGTAAAATAAAACGATGAGTATCGACCGACACTGGGTGGTGTCGCTCGACACTATCGAACTTAGTTGAAATTCTTGACTAAAATCTAATGGCGAATTAAAAGTTCCCGGCAACGGCGCCAAATTTGATAAGCTCAAATGTAATACTCTAAAGTACTAACAGCTTTGTCGATTGTAGTATTTAGGGGTCGAATCCACAGAGAGTCAAGAATCACACAATAGATTATATAGGTTCGAATTAAGCTAAGCAAATAAATGAAATAAGAAAGTAGTAACGTAAATTAAAGGGTTCTAAATTCAATGGAGATGAGATAGGTTCAGGGTATTTCGCAGGAAATCAAAAAATACAGATAAACTGATTAGTTAGGATTCAGGTTAAGCCCGGTTCTTGAACTCAAATCACTAAGCTATAATTAACCAACTGTCGTTGCGAGAATTATCTAAGTCTAAATCTCAGAATTCCAAATTTCTTTGCAAATACTGAAGACTAAACTAGCTTTAAGTCCAGGTTCGATATATTCTCACAAAATAACTAAACCAAATTTCTTTGCAAATAGTTATTTTTCTCACCCTATGTTCTATTAGATCATCAATTGCACTGTCGTGCCTAATCGATTAACCTAATATCTAAGTTCCAGGTGATCAATCCAGAATTAGCTTTAAGAACAACTTATGGTGAAGAACTAATTTAGATTATGAACCCTAACCAACTAATTAACCTAACATTCAAAAAGATCCTTTATTGAGAACCCTAAACCTAACAGGAGATCTACTCAGACATGGAGATTGAAACAAACAACATGATTGAATATATCTCTGAAATTAATAATAAAGGAGAAAGAAAACAAAGGTTCGAAATCTTATCTCGGACGAACAAAGTTTCAGACTTGTCTCCCTCAAAGCTCTCTCAACAAAATCAAAGATAGAATAAAGCTTAGCTCCAAAAAAGGTGGCTGAAAACCCTAATTATAATGCTAAAACACGTTTTGGGGCTTCTTGTAATTATTAAAGTCTTGTGGACCAAAGTGTAAAATCTTCATACTTGTAAAAAGTCGTGATCCTTCTCTTCATGCGATCAGTATCGACCGACACCATAAGTGGTATCGATCGATACACAGCTTCTGTGTCGACTCTTCAGGCTGGTGTCGCTCGACACCATGACTTCAACTTGATCCTTCAGCTGCATGATCTTGCTTGGCTCCAAAATGCTCCAATATCTCCAATTTAGCTCCAACCGTACCTAACTTGTAAAGACTCGAAAAGACTCCAAAAATACTAGAAAGACTCTATAAATAAGACATATATCATGGTTAAAAGCGGGTAAAAACCATGATATATCACCGACAACAACGGTTCGTGTTTTCAAGAAGAAAACGTTAACTATGTGGGAGCACAAAACTCCTACCAAAGTTGTTTCAACAACGGATTCGATAACAACTTCCACAACGCCAACTTCAACAATCTCTCGTATCGCAACCCGAACGTGGAGAACCCTCAAGATCAGCCTTATCCACAACAATCGAAGCCGTACCAAAACCGGTTTCAAAACGGGAACTATGGAGGAAATGGGAACTTCCAACCGAGACCGCCCTTCAACGCCCAAGCCGCTCCTTACAACAACTCAAACACGCATAAACAAGGTATCTCTAACTCTCAACTTGCTGCCCAAATAGCGAAACTCGAGCAATCAATTCAAATCCTCGCTCAAAGCAACGAGAAGACGACGAAAGATTTGAAATTCAAGGTCGATTGTATGTACAACGACTTGAATGGGAAATTTGAATCTCTTTCAACCCATGTCAAGAAGTTGAATATGCAAGTCTTTCAAAATCGCGGACTCCACTAAGAGACTGAGCAAACTTTTACCCGGAAGAGTGGAAGATAACCAGAAGAGATTTTGCAACGTGATTTCCACCATACCCGAGAAGGAAGTCGATGCTAAGATGGAACCTAGAGAAGTTCCAAAATTCGTCCCACTCTATGGACGAGTCGTTACCAAATCCAAGATTATCCAAAAATCACCATTCGAGGTACCGAAACTAATCCCGCTTCAAAGGCTCAGAAAAGCCGATGATCCGGGATGTTTTTATTTTTCTTGTTGGATTTCGGAAATTTATTTTGCAGATTGTTTGTGTGATTCCGGAGCCAATATCAACATCATGACTAAGGCATTTGCCGAGAAACTCTGTATAATGAATCTCACGCCATCTACCGTGAGCATAATTTTTGGGGACTCATCACAAAAGAAACCCGAAGAAGCGATCCATGATTTTCAAATACTCATTGGAAACAAGATCGTCCCCGCTGATTTTCAAGTTCTCGAAATGGAACAAGACAAGGATATACCGTTGATTTTTGGTCGACACTTCTTAGCTACCGTTGGCGCCATCCTTGATCATCCCAACCGTCAAGCCGTCTTCTTGAATGTGGATCGAAGGAGGCTCTATCCTACTGTCCCGGACAAAATTCCAAACCCGAGGGACGAACAAAAGATGAAAAACTCGATTTTCCCTAAAGGAAAAGAGAAAGATGAGTCGACTAAGACGGAACCCCCATAGGTAAGTCCACCATTCACTTCTAAACCATTTGCAAAATTTAAGATCAATATTCCACCAGATTTAAGAGATACCAATGAAGAACGAGTGGAAAAAATGGTTGAGAAGACGAAACAAGCTCTTCGAGAAGTGAAAATATCCCGAAAAAACGCGGAAAGAAGAAGGTGATACCGAAGAAAGGTGAAACACGTCATAAACAAGACGATGCCAAATGAAAATTTATTCCCGAGACATTTACTGCTCACGCCTAGTCTCACCAAAAAGTCGAGCTAACGACTCTAACCAAAAGGGCTTGATGGGAGGCAACCCATTCGGTACGTTTTTCTTTTAATTTTTCTTTCTTTTTCTATTGACGTTTTTTTTTTTAAGATTCCAGGCTTTATATAAAAACAAAAAAAATCCAAAAACATTAAAAAAATCAGAAAACACAAATAAATCGGAGAAGACATTCGAAAGAGATCGTGAAACGACGAAGGAACGAAGAAGAAAACGACCCGAGACGAAGGCCACTCGGCCGCTGCTGGAAGAGCCCGACCCACGGCGGAGGAGACATCGACCGCGCCGGCATAGGCCGGTCACGCGGTGGAGGACCACTTGGTCGTGGTCGTGTGTGCTCGACCCGCGTCCAGCCTCATTTCGTCCTGAACTTCATCCCGACCATATCTAACCGTTCCTGACACTAAACCGTGCAATCCCGAACATGTTCCCGACATGAAATTGAACCAAACCCGGTTTAATTCCCGTGTCCCGCTAAGGTAAGTTACAAAAGATTTTGAAAAACAGAAAACTTCTTTTTACATAAAAATAATTTTTCAAAGAACAAAAAGAGAATTTCAAGATTCAAGCTCTCTTTCTTCTTCTCTTCCAAAAGACTTGGAGATTTTGAGCAAGAACAACATATTTTAATTCAAAAGAATTTTCGAAAAAAATTTGGTCCATTCTTACTTTTTTCGAAGGAGATTTCAATTCCTCACTCATCTCGTCAATTCCAACAAGATACGAACCGAAACCTCTACTTTTTCATATGAACAAGAACCTAGTGTTTTTCTTGAATTACTAGATCTTTGTCTTTGATAGTTAGAAATTGTTAAAGAACTTAAGATTGAACTTCTAGTATGTTTTGACTTCAATTTTAGCACTTAATTCCCTTGAATTTGAGATTTTTGTGATTCAAAATTTTCAAGCTTAAATAAAAACGAATTTGGAGATTAATTTTGATTAATTTGAACAAGTCTAGTTATATCGTAAATTAGCAAACTGTAATCTACTGAAATTTGCATAAAGTTGAACTTAAAATCGATATGTAGAAATTATTATGCAAGAACGTCAAAAACCCCGAATTCACGATCATGAACTCGATTTGTTTAAACTTGTGATCAATATTTCTCGTTTGATTGATTGAATTGATACTAGAATTAATATATTCGCATAATGAAATTTTTAAATCACAACCGTATTCATAATTTTTCCGAGAATTGTTTTCTATTGTGTAGGAACAATGGACCACACAAGAATGAGAATAACTCGCTCAAAGAAGAGCGGATACGTAGGAGAGACTTCCCGGAGATCATTTTCAATTCAACACGAGGAGAACCGAGGAGGATCGGACACCGCAAGCGTGTAAGACGACACAAATATTGGCGAGTTCTTTGCAAGTCGATGACGATCGACTAGAACTCGCTTGCCGATTCCTCGACGTGACCCAACTCCTTCCCCTCCACGTGAACCAACACCACCTCCGGAACGAAGACCAAAGGTACGATATGTCGGGAAACCTATGGACCCGAATATCAATTACCTTGATAAGCTCAACAAGATGGATATCAAATCAACACCTCGCATAGATTACTCGACTCTCGACACGCTCGGAATTAGAGAAGACGAGATTTGGTATCTCGATGCACTTAACCTTCGACCTTTCATGGAGCTCAATCTCCCTACATACGAAGATCTCACCAAAGAATTCTTATCGACCGTCACCATGTGCTACAAGAGACGCTCTAATGCGAGAGCGAACAACGGTACACTTACTTTTACCATTCGCGGATATTCTTATGCTCTAACGATCCCGGAACTTTGTGAAGCTTTGAAGCTTCAATATCTCGATGAGATTCACCCTGAGGAGAATCCTGATGAAGATCTATGGAGCATAATGGGACAAAGCGTCTATGACAACAGACGGTCCAAAGCCTCCCTACTCACGCATCTCGCTGTCCGCTATACACACAAGCTCTTAGCGCACACCATATTCTCGAGAGCGAACGTGGGGAGTGTCCTCAAAGGCGAGCTTGTCACCCTTCAATTACCTTTCACCGATGACCCGCGCTATGCTTGCTATTCTTGTATCGTCGCAAAGTACTTGATGAAGGTGAAACACGATGCGCCCGCCACAAAACCCGAGGTCACTACTACTGCCTTCGGAAGCATCATCACGGCGATTCTACAAGCTGTGCACTTCAATTTCTCTAACGAGGTTCCACTCCAAGGAAGCTGGTTCGACTTGATGAAATTCTCCCGAGGCCGCACAATCTCTCGCGCTTCACTCGACCCCGACAGATTTGGTTACAAATATTACACTAATGTCGGTGAGTCCTACTTTGTCTTCTTACCTTCTAACTCTGTCCCTAGACTCCGAGAAGGAGCAACACCTAGATGGATACCGGAGGAGATGGACTACATACCTACATCCCCACGCCTACTGTACACTATTGGATAGTTCATAGTGGCCAAGGCCAACCGAGACGCCGAGGTAGAGCGTGCTCGACTACTTCAACAATCACAGGCCCGTGCACCATCCGCGAGTTCGTCTCACGAACACGGACTAGAATACGCAGCCATGGAGAAAAAGATAGCACGACAAGAGATACGATACATGCGCATATTGCGTTTCCTCGAAGAGCACCACCAGTTCGATGGCAACACACCCGACTCCGAGACAAATGGCTCAGGCGACGCCTAGCCATGCACTTCACCACCACGGTTTAATCGATCTCTTTCACCTTATCTTTTATTTTAATGATTTTACCATCCTTTCACCAACTTTTTCACACTGAGGACATTGTGATTTAAGTATGGGAGATGATGTTTATCCATTACTAATCTATTTTTCTTTTCTTTGGATCTTTTTAATTCTCGCTGAGTTTTTAAGACCTCGTGTAGTATTTTTATTAAGTATTTTTCAGGACCATAAGAACAAAATATATGATGATATTGACCAGTGTGCTTCTACGCTATTTTCTCGTGCTAGCTCTTTTGTGGTTTAGTACTAGACTAGGCGGTAGCTAGAGTGCTTTCAATGTGACATCCACAAAGGATTTCGAGCCATAGAAATTCTTTCTGGCAGTATATACTAGCTCATTTTATTTGGACTTAATCTATATTTAATTTTCTTATCAACTGTTTTAGGCGAGCCAATGAGTCATACAACTAGAACATCTTTTTCATTTTTACCACTCTTTGTCATCCTATATGGCCGATTCATCTTTAGCCGGTATCCCACCCGAAACTTAATATTTGTTCAAACCTCATGCAACTCTCTTGTTGTCCCATGTGCATATATGTGCAAAAACGCCAGAGAGGGAGGAACGACACAAACGAGAAGACGAGAGACTAGACGGATTCGGTTGTGGAGGTATCGACAAATCAAGCTAAAACGTTTCCTTGGAAATCTTTTGTAATTGGTAATTTTTGTACTCTCTAAGGCTCCCGTTTAAAGGCATTTCCCCTTACTAAAATAAAATAAAAAATAAAAAAAAAAACAAAATCGAAAGGAAAGGAAATAAAAGCATAAGAGTCTTAGAGTAGTCTATATTTTTTTATCAAGGCAACTATGTTTCAATATGTGATGAGTAAGAAGCCGTTCGAATTATTACCCGAACAAAAATCTAAGTCCGGGGGAACGACATAAAAGTTATGTCAAAGGGAGAAGAGTCCCGACGAAGGAGGAGTTTTGCAGCAACACTTATGCGAGCAAGGAGTGACTGAAAACTGTGGGTAGCAACAGCTCGATCCTCTCTTGCTGTTTTGCATAATATCTAGCATCCTCCGAAGAAAATACGGTAACCGAAACACTTTTAGCCTCACCTCTAAATTGCCCTTAAATGCCTAGCATCGATTGTCTTGTCTAATATTTTTGGTAAGAATCACGCAATCTTTAATGAATGTTAAGAGATAGTTGATTGAAAGTTAGGATCTATGTGGTTAGACTTTCGCATGACGGATACCGTGGATTAACGTTGTAGTACTTTGGTGAGAATTTTCTAGACTAAGCCCGATTGATGCATTACGTTGGTTATGGTTTAGAAGGACGGTCACTGAGAATTTTGTTAGTTCCTATATTTTCGAAAACCTCTTTCCGAGTTTAGATTTATGTTTTGTTTGAGGACAAACAAAGATCTAAGTTTGGGGGAGTTTATAACACCGGTTTTTGACCATTTTTATGGATCACTTTCATATTCTTTTGCATGTGTTTTAATTCCGTTTTCAAAGGTTTTCAAGTGATTTTCATATTTTAGAGATTTGAAAGACGTTTCAGGTAACTCGGAATAAAAGAGTGCATTTCGGAGCAAAAGTACATTTTTGGATAAACTTGGACCGTCAAAAAGTCTTGCAGCTTATAATGGAGACATTTTCACCGTATGATCATCCCCAAATTTGGACACAACAAATTAGAGACAACCAGCTTTCAAATGCAATTGGATTGGAAGCAATCCAATGGTTGGATCCTTAAATATACCCGAAGCACTGAAGGCAGATGAAGCTGCCCTGAGGAGAAGCCCACCGCGCCTGGAGAGCTGGAGCCGCCGCCATGAGGCATTTTGCCAATCCTGGAGAGTCTCCACCCACGGGTAAGAGGCGTTTCGACACTCCCAGAAGGCCCGCACCCGCAGCCAGGATTGTGCGCGACCAAATCAATTCATTTCTTAACTGAGGCCAAAACCGTCATTTCACACCCAACCCTAAACGAAGATTAGCTCTATAAATACTTATTTTATGTCTCTTAGACAGACACGTTACATTCTTATTACGCTTGAAGGCAGAAGCGAAGCTCTTGTGACTTGTGCACTTGTTTTCTTTGGTTTGGAGCAAAGGATTCTCGATTCGTGTTTTTCGATAGAGAAGCTTTCTTCATCCTTTTTTACTTACTGTTTTTATTTGATTTATTGAATATGATTACCTCAGCTATGGCTGAGTAATCTTCTTGTTGGGCATAAGGGGTTTGAAGGGGCTGTCATGGTTCGATTCTTATTAGGTTTTTAGTCTACGATACCGATTAGGGTTCTTCGTTCTATCCTTGTTGTTAATGTGTTGCTTGACTAACCATCTTAGCAACTGATATTAGGTGTTTTAGAGCCACGACAGTGTTGTATCTAATCGCTTGACCTAGGGTATACGAGCAAAGCCGTCGTAAGATTTCGAAAGTATACTTACAGAAGAATTGTGGGCGTAAACGGCCTTTGAGAGTATCATTCACTACTTGTGCGGGCGGAGACGAAAGCTACCGTCCGAGTACTGAAGTGAGTAGGTGTGTAGGATTACGGGAGTAGACTACACGCAGCGTATGTATTCCAAGTTCAAGAACCTAAAGTCGACAAAAGTCGCTTTAGAAATCCTAGAAATTTCCTTGTAAAAATCGACAATAAACCCTAGAAAATTCCCGATTGTCCAACGCTTCGTTTAATTGATTCACAACCTTGATAAAATAATTAGTTAGCTACTGCCCTTCTTAGTTTAGTTTAGATTCAAAACCCAAAATATAATTTAGTTAACAAAACCCAAAATATAATTTACGTATAGACATAAGTTAGAACTCTTTAGAAATCGACAACATCTATCCTTGTGGATTCGATCCCTAAATACTACTTCGTGTGCTGTGCACTTGCGTCTTAGATATAAAGGGTAAAACCCCACGCCGGGGTCAATTCCCGGTGTGTCATGATTGCAAGGTCCGTAAACAAAACTTGCTAGTCTCTCAGACTAGCGCACCGGCCGCCGGACGAGGGTGGAGCCCACAAATCGAGAGAGGGCGTAGGGGTCCACGGACGATGGCAGGCCGAGGCTTTATAAGTGTTATGCTTGACTCAGCTCCTGAGACTGTTTTTATATTTCGGGGTCGAATTAGATATAGGAGACTATTAGTGGTTGTGAAATGCTTTGACTATCTCATGCTCTGCAGTCTACATGTGTGTGATGCAGAAGTCTTCTGGCATGGATGCATTAAATGATTTGTCGACTTCTATCGAAGTACAAACATAAATACCATGCAGTTTATATTCTAATATGACAAGGAATTAACCCTTGAAACTCTTGAATTAATACTTATGAACAATTTTAAGCATTGAAGACAATTTGATTTTCTACTTAAAACATTTTATGGTTAATATGTGTATGATCTCAATCATAATTAATATACCATACTCGATTTTTTTAACATATTCTTACATTTGTAAACATTGATTTTGCGAATTTTTAATTATAGTTCATCGGATTACTAATTGCATCTTGAACAACAATGTGGAATTTCTAACTTTTCATAGTGGATTAGCTCAAGTAAAAAGTCAATCCGTAGCCGATATATTACATTTGTAGAAAGGTAAATATTACAATGTGACTGACTAATATTGATAGAATTTGGAGGAACCCTTAGAAGTAGAATAGTTTCTCTCATTTTATTGATTTGGTCAATAGGCTTATTTATACAAAGGTATAACTTGTCTAACAAGTTCTTTACAAATATGAGAATAGGAAATCTACATATTTAACAATAATAAAATATACACAAATGTTAACTTTCCGTTTAACTCGATCTCTCTGAGATCTCCTAACACCCTCCCGCAAGCTCATACGTGATAACACGTATGAGATTGGACAATCGTTAAAAATCCATAACACCTTATATCGCCTGGATCATTGAAGTAAAGAACTTAAAATCCTCAAGTCGATTCGAACTAAAGTCACAAGTCTGGGTCGCTCTTCGAACTTCTTGTCCATGAAGAAACTTGTGTCTTAGGGTTAAAAAAAATGTCATAGACATTATCATAAACCACCGGATCAGTATACATCCGTTGAAGTCATCATCTTCGTGGTCACATCGAATTTGTAGTTGATGAATAACCACATGAAGACCTGAAAATAAAAGATTAAATATGAACGAACCCATCAGGTTCATGCTCATAGTCGTCATAGTCACCAAACTAAAGGTTTTTTTTTTTTTTTAAAGAAGAAGAAGAGAAAACAATAGGGATCAAAACAAAATCAAAGAAGGAAAAACAGAATTTCTGGGAAAGAAAAATAGCAAATCATGATTTTTTTTTCTCACTTTTTTTTTTTTTTTTTTTTAAATGCGGAAGATAGATCAAAAACAAAACCATAACCCATAGGAATTGGATCTAGACTCTGATACCATGATAGAATTTGGAAGAAACCTTAGAAGTAGAATAATTTCTCTCAGTTTATTGATTTGGTCAATAGGCTTATTTATACAAATGCATAATTTGTCTAACAAGTTCTTTACAAATATGAGAATAAGAAATCTACCTATTTAACAATAAGAAAATATACACAAATGTTAACTTTCCGTTTAACTCGATCTCTCCGAGATCTCCTAACAAATATTTGTAAAGAAAATACGGAAGTGATATTGACAATACAAACTATAATAAGAAACTTTGAACAAAAATGAGGAATGCAGAGGCGAGACGTCGGATCTATTTTCTTAATTCCTTAGACGCTTGTAATGTAACTGTTTGATGGCAATAAAAATCTCAAGATACAACTATGGTATTGTTTCTGGCTTCCAATGGTGAATAACATAATCTAGCATATACTGTTTCCATGAGTTAGTACGCCTGTAATATGCAAGTCTCATAATATTGTTTAATAAATCCGAGATATAATGGAGAAACGCGGATATTACAGAATTCACATTGATTCTCAATCAATTACAAATTAATCAGACAAGCAATCCTAATTAATTTGCTTGGTTGAGATTTGATTCGAGAACAAACATGAACTAGGAAAAACGATGTATCAGATACATAATAAAAATCTACAGCAAAAACAATAGGATTATGTGCCGAAAGACCAATTGTAAAAGTCCAAGCCCAACTCAACAAGGCTCGACGCTAGTGTGTGGTTGGATGTCTCCTCTCTCCAGTACATAATAACATAATTGTGTATCCAAAACTCTTAAACCTTCGAATTAGTTATCCACTATATACAAAAGTATCTCACCTCAAGTTTCTAGTGTGTGACTTTTGCAACATTTTACACCGTTAAATTCGGAAGTTTGTTAAGTTTCCAAGTTATCCATTTTGGACCTTCATTTCTTATTCAAAATAACTCTGTTTTTAACATATGAGTATAACAAGTTGTAGTTCTCACTGCAAGGTATCCATACTACTTATAATCCTGTCATTCCGGTAAAAGAATTAGCTAGAAACATGACCGAAAAATTGGCTGGAGTCACTTATCAAAAACGAATTCCAACAACATCATCATTAAACGATATAACCACGTGTTGAAGTTCCATTCCGAAAAAGTGTATGATTCCAAGCTCGAGATTCAGGAACCTTGAAGAGACGCAAGAGAGCTCATCTTTGACAAAAATGTTTTCATCCACGAGTATAGTAATGCAAAATTCAAGAAGAAATGTTGTTCTTATTATTTTTGCCAAAAGAAATGTATCCACTTATTTGTATATAAATCACCAAATCCTACTTCTTCCCCTCTACGCTCTAGTACATCGCAATAAACACAAAAAAGGAACAAAATAAAAAAAGCAAGTAAAAAATGTTTCCTTGGAATTCTTGTCTCATCCTAGACTGTCTCAAATTCTCAATGTAATTCTCAGTACAACGCTAACAAAATTTCCAATCTAATCCGAAATAGAAGTCCAAATGCATTCAATGGCCTCAAACTCAAACCTATCAGTACTAACCGTTTTCACTGGCCATCTCACTTCACTTATCTCTTCAAACATCTCATTTCCGTTATCAATGACAGGAAAAAGAGATCCTGGTAGACTCCAATCTAGGGAGGTTGAGATCATGCTCTCTTTCATCCACGGGAACTCAAAAACTCCGAAACTCCCCTGCCCGCATTTCTCAATACTCCCGCTTGATTTCTTTTCGTCCATCATGTTTCCCTCAAGCTTCACATTAATAATGTTGTTGATCACATGTCTCTTTTTGTTCTTCTTCATAAGCTTGTCTATTTTCTTTCGTTTATTGCTTTTAGACGAACCCTCCATTGATGATCAAAAATGCGAGATGATGAGATTTGGAGTGAATTGAAATTAAATATATAAATGGAAAATCAAAAGAGGAAGGGATGAGAGGGAGTCACGCCTTCTTACCCGTTTGCATCTGTCATTTAGCATTTTAAAAGCAAACCAACCAAATACTTTTGTATTGTTTTCGTGTCTTCCTTCTTTTACGTTCTCCATTCTCTCTCTCCCAACCACACAAGCAAATAATAAACGTTTTGAGATATCAAAGGATGAAGTGGAACATTAAGAAGCAAACGGCTATTTTTAGCGTTCTTTTATTTCACTCTACTCATCAAATGCTCATGATCATTTTTGTAGATATACCTAAATAAAAACTGAATACACATTATTCTTAGTTAATATCAAAATTAAGTTATTTTATAGCAATTTATGTTTGTTCCATTTAATACAAAATGAAAAGAAATACAAACTGAAAATATATTCAAAAAGAACAACAAAACAAAGTAGAGAAATACCCAAAAATAACATAAAAATTAATTTGGGTTTCAAACTTAGTACACCAAATTTAAATTCCGAAAATAAGACAAATACTAATATGGAAATACTTATATATCCTAAATTTATTAAAAATAAATTATAAACATTATGGTTGGGTTCCTTATTTTCCATTTAGGGTTTAGTTTTTCAGCATTATGAAAAGATTTTGAGTCATTTTAATATTAAAAATGTGTTATTATTAGAAATTTAAACTAGTGATTGCTAAGTTTGGAACAAAAACTTAAAAGTGTGCAACTTTAGACAATTGTCCTTCCAAGTACGGTAATATTTTCGTAGGATCCAACGAGATAGTCAAATCTATTGACATTTTTGTAACATCCCTATCTCGGACCTCCGAAGAAACCAGGGAACTCGGGCATGTTGGGTTGGCAAACTAAACCGTGTGGGTTAAGTCGCCATGTTTGGACCCTTGGTGAGAAACACGATCGCTAGGAAAATGACCAGGTCACCCAACATTATAAGACATATCCGAGCCTCGCTAACCTGTATAGAACAAAGGGAAGAGGAGGGGTGAGTAATGGAGATTACTCAGTGAGGATGAGCCTGGTGGAGACTCACAGTTCACTTCCAGACAAATACGCGAATTATTATTCATGAAATTTTATTGTTGCTTGTTCTAATTACATTATTCTACTGTTGTATCCAGACTCATAATCTACTGTTGATTGTTCTTATTACATTATGTAATGTAATTTTATCTATATAATAAATGTTTAAATTATATAAAATCGTAATTTTGTTTAACAATTGCTATAAATAAAATAAGTAGGTGAGAGTTTTTAAAACTGAAAAGTAAAAGGTCTTATTAACAATTATTAATAAAATGGATATATAATATATTTTGAATATTCTTTTTGAAGACAAAAATGAAGCAAACTGTTGGAGAAAACCGTTCTTCATTTTTTTATTCATTTTGAAGAAACTTCATTTTTGAAGAAAAATTTGAAGGAAAACATTGGAGATGCTCTAATCCTAAAACAAGCACACACAAATGTGATCCACACAATATACACTTTGATCCCCAAATTCATCACAACGAGCCCATTGATCCATCATAACACCGCGACGCGGTCACAACGAGCCCATTGCTCTGCCATAATATCAACATGTGACACCGACCCCGCCTTCCCTTAGGAACCAGACGAATCGGCCTGCCACCTTCAACCACGCCTCTTGCATTCATTAAAGAAGTCGTGTATGCTAAACATAGGTGTCACAAAGACTATCCCGAGGGCTCGCCAAAACCCTCACAGCAGTGAGAAGTGATGACCCCTATAGGCATCCCTCAACCCCATCAATCAATATCCGCACCATAAGGGTTGCCTATGACGGAGACCTAACAATTCTAAGTAGAACTCCACACAATAACGAATTATATCCTCATCATTCTCATCCTTCTAAATTCATGACTCACAAGCAGAACTCAACAAAGTTGTAACAATGGGATCTCAACAACAACTCTCATCAATCAATTCACCATGTTATTAAGGTTCATTAATCATTAGTCCATATTCAACAATCTTTGTGAAACAAGCAACAATCATTCATCATAAAACCATAGAAACAGATCTATAATAAGCTAATAACATATCTAATAATATATCATATATATATATATGATATACGGTGTAATATAAACACTGAAAGCAAGTAAGGAGCAACGAGTCCTCACCTTGGCACATATGGAGGAGACGGAAAGGAGAAAGGAGAAGGTTCGCCATCAAAATCCGAGGAGGAGTTCGACGACGGAGAAGGAGGCGGCGTGAAGGACATCACGGCGGCGGCTAGGGTTTTATGGAGTAGAGCGGCGTCGAGGAGAGAGAATTCATGGAGGAGAGAGAGAGAGAGAGGTGATCGCGAGAGAGAAAAAGAGGAGAGAAAAAGATAGTTAGGGTTTTAGAAAAGAGAGAATGAAAAGATTACCTAGGTATTTATAGAGAAATTGTTTCCCGGAAAGAAAAAAGAAAAACAAAAGAAAAGAAAGATTTGAAATTATCTAAAAGGAATATATAATATTTGGTTGAGAATAAAATAAAAAGAAATATTTAATTGGGAATATTCTGGAAGGATCTAGAAAATAAACTTAAAACGGAAATAAGAAAACAGAAACATACCGACTTTCGAGTGCTGAAGGTCGGGATGTTACAACCCCACCTTCTTGCAGAGGGTTCATCCGCGAATCCTAGGGAGGAAGACTGTGGAAAGAAATGAAAGGCTTAAAGTCGAAAGAGAAGGAAAATTCGGAAATGAGTCTAACGCCAAAGCTGGAAACACCAATGCTGATAATGCCAGAACGAGGATGCCAAAGTTGAGTTGCTAGATCGGATGAGGGTAGGTTAGGAAAGTATAGTGGATGTAGACAGCAATGTGGAAGAGTGAGAGAGTTTAAGGGATGTTGCCAAAAACAAGTTTAAGTTATAATCAAAACACCTTTTATTAATGTAGAAAGAGGAGTATAACATTATTTGAAAAGAAAGCCAAACATAATTTTAAGAAAAATCCTAAATGCAATATGAATTGAAAAAGTTTGACACTACAAGAAAAATGGGCATTGATAGCACATTACGATAGCATGATTTCTGTAACTGTTATTAAAGAGGTATGTCGGGTTAGTGTATTCTATTATAATATATTAAAAACGCTAAGCCAAAATTTCACTAAGCGGAAACAAAAACTGACTTTTAGAGCTTAATTTTTGTCATAAGCGGCAACACTTAGGCTAAAAAACACAATAGGCCATTTGTGATTTTTTCCTTTACACTATTTGGAGACAAAAAAAAGAGTTCTTTGAACACAAAAAAATGAAGAATATCTCTCGAGAGAACGACTTTCTTCTCCCTCCTCTATCCTCGCCATCTCCGATCTACTCCTCTACCGTCTCCGCCGCTATAGATGAACCGTCTCTCCCTACCTCCCCTCAACCTCCTCCTCCACCTCCCGTTCCCCCGACCAAGCTCACCCAAATCCTAACTCACCTAAGATTGGACCCACCCACCGCCGCCTCTTCCAACTCCATCATCCTTGAATATTATTCTCAGATCGTGGTTGTCCTCCTCGTCGACCGCACCTTGTCCACGGCGTTTTAGCTCCGGTCATCTTCTCCATCAGTTAGATTCGGCGCAGCCCCTTGTTCAGGTAAGAATCGCGGTTTCTCCATCGGTAAGATTTGGCCATCTTCTCCATCTTTTTATCGCATTTGAACATATCATTGTTCAGGTAAAAATCGCCGTTTCGAAATGTGAATTCCTTTTGTTGATTCCGATCTCACTCAAGTTCTGATATTGAATTCGATTAAGCTGCGCAGAACATTCTTGTGTCAAGTCAAGTTTGGGTATTACAGACTTTACAGTCCAAGTTGGTTAAGTTTTTAGTTAACCCTTATGTGTTTTTTTAGGAGATCTTTAGATAAGAAAGAAGAGAGTGATGAACTTCCTAGGGTACAAGATGATTTGCTTTTTCTAGAGTCACCGATGCTGACACAGTTGAGCGGCGGTGACCATGCTTCCGTTTTTGCAGCTGAAATGGCTGAGAGTGCATTACGGAAAAGATACTTAAATGTTAAATCTTCTTCTTTTCCTCGTCGACCAAAGCTACCAAAAGGAAATTTGCCTCATTCCAAGAATATTCCAGAAACTTTGGGTAATGTACTTGATGTAAGATCGGATTCCACCTCTCTTACTACACACTGTTTCAATACCAACATGTCGAATGGATGATGAGTGAAGGTACAGATGAGGACGAAAGGTTGCTGGTTGATTCCACAAGCAGCAATCGAACAAGACAACTTGATTCCACAAGCAATCTGAACGAGATGGATCGAAGGCACCACAGAGATGATGATAGGATCTCTGATACTGCAAACACTTGGTTCTTGTGAATCACACACGCAGGAACACAAGCAAGAACTCGCAAGCAAACAAGCTCGGGAGAAGAACTGTGTTATTTTATTGATCAAGGCAAACGTTGTGGCTACAATAGCTGCGTGGGGGACTTTATAAACAATCCATCAGCTGTGAACCTTCTAGTGTTCGACACAAAATAAAAACAACAAGAAAGACTCGAAACAACATGACGTTTAAAGAAAAACAACAATACGTCTCATTTGGACATATAAAAGGAAAGTTTCATTAAACTAAAAATAAAATAATCTAAGCTTCGTGGGACATTTTCTGGGCTTGAACTGAGGTCCCTTGACATTATAATTACCACTGGGATACTCCTTATTACCTGCACAAATCGTATAAATTGAATATACCTGGTTTCAGCCTGAAATGAGCTTAGTTGAGGCCGAGTTGTTCTGGTCTTGTTCTGGTCCGTGCAGCTTGAAGTCCTTGATGAATTCTTCCTCTTGAAGTCCTTTGAAGTCGAAATGATTGAGATCTTCAAGTGTTTCCATGTGGTTAGCTTCATATTCCTCATTCTTGCTCCATTTGCTCATCATCGGCTTCATGGCTTGAAAAAGGGATAACTTGCTGCTCGGATGTGACTCAGTGAGATTTTTGATGTTCTGAGCTCCATTTCCTGCCAAGTAAATATACTTACATTGGTTGGTTCGAGGCTGAACTTCCTTGAGACTCAAACGTGCAAAATCCTTCATCATGTCTAAATCGGGTGCCTTGGAGCTCTCTTGAAGGTTGTGGACTTGTGGAAGGTTTCTGAACGTGTATCCAAGTTCCAATGTGTTTAGGAGGGTCTCTATTGACATTTTGAACCCTTTCCTTTGTCTCCATGTCTTGGAGCGTGTCATTGGAGCATCCTCGAACTTAGGTACATGTGTTGGATCTAAGCTAGGGTTGATGTTTGCATCATTCCCACCCTCTTCAAAAGATTTTGTCCTCAAAACTGTTTTACCTGTACCAACAGAAAGCAAGTTAGGCTTCATTCGCTTCTGGGAGTTTAGATAATTACCTCGTGTTGGATGCTGTAGAGATCGTTGGTATGAATCTGGTGGTTTCTCCTTGATCTGAATAGAATATGTGACTCCATGTTGTTGTCTCTCGGACAGAACTGCATTGGCTTTAGTAAAATATCCTATTTCACTCCTGGTTTCTTCTTTCAGTATTCCTCGAAGGTGATGTAGTTGGTGTGAATCTGGTGGCTTTTCCTTAATCATCAAAATGTTAAGGACACTTTCAGCTCCCTTTCTTGAAGTTTTGCACATAACAGTACCAAAACACCTTGGTTTTGGTGTTGATCTGAGAACGTGCTCTGCCTGGATGTTGCTTCCCTTAGGTCTTTATACTTCTTCATGGTACATGTACCTTTATTAACACTGAAGGGAAAGAGCAAGTGCATTATACTTGAAATTGAAATTTCAAAAACAGAGTATTTGAAACTATAACCTATTATGAAATTATTCGAATATCGAATAAGGTTTTGAGTTTCACTTACTTTGATATCTGTTACCCTTGAATTAAGATTAGATGGTGCACGTGGTTCAAGTTGAATGTGTACTTCCAGTTTGGTTTCTTTAGGAAACACGAAATGAGTGGTGTTTTGAGCTTGCTTCTGGTTCGAAGCTTGAGCTGGTGACTCCTTTTGATCCACTTGCTCCTTTGGCAGAGACAAGTGTATTATGCTAGCATTTAGAGTTTTAAAATCTGTTTTAACAAAGCGATCACACTTATTGATGTCTTTCTTATTCAACTCTAAAGATGTAGAATGTATTGGTTTCTTAGTTGGACATTCTTTAGCTTTATGTTCCATGCCTTGACACTTATAACAAATCATTTCAATTGAATACAAAGTGTTAGAAGACTTACCTTGAGTGTGCTTTCCTTGTGGTTCAAGTAGAGGTGAGCTTAGCTCGGGTTGAGTTTTCTTTTCCTGTTCTGCTCGCTCACATTGTTCTTTTCGGCAAGGAGATGACACAAACATATCTAATTGTTCTTCCTTGGTCTTGCACATGTCTCAACACTTTTGGAAAAGGGCAAGTGCATCATAACAATCATGTGATCATTATAAGCAGGTTGAGACAATTTAGCATGTACTTTTTCATTTTTAGAGGCTGAAACAATTTCTTGTTTCTTGTTCACTTGCATATCACAACAATTAGTTTGATCCGAATTTTTTTTGGTACCTAGACCTCTCTCAACTCTTGTGGACATAATCAAGCGTATTGCTTTATCAAAAAGTTGATCAATATTTTGAGGAGCTGTTGAATTACTTACCTCGGTGTGAGCTGATTGGGTCTTAGTCATCACGGTATTTGGAGACTTCTTTTTATCTGTGACTAAGGTTGATTTCTTTGGAAGGTAAGTGTTTTTACTCTGCTGGGGCAGGCTGTGAGGTGCATCTCTCTTCCTCATGATCCACTTCAATTTTTCCCATGTTCTTATGGTTGGCTCCTTGTAGTACCATCTTTTAGCCTCTCCTCTAAGCTGGTCTAGACAATAGGTGAGTCTTTCTCCTCTTGGAATGGAATAGTACCCTAAGTACTCATCCATTCTGGATTCCCACTGTAGGTAGTCTCTCCTACTTCCTGTAAACTCATAGAAACGAAGGTCATCATCTGTTTTATAATTGAAACTTGAAGTTACCTCATGTTTAAATTTGTATGAAGTTTGATAAGTGGGGCTCCGTTTGCTGTCTAGTGGCTTGCGATTCAGCTCTCCACGGCCTGGTTCTTCGTCATATTCTCCTTGGGAGCTGTCATCTCCAGTCCATGACTCTTCCCTAGGTTCGTTTGCTTCATGATCTGATCCTTCCCATTCATCTTCTTCTCCTTCATACCACCTCTTCTTGCTTGAGTGGTCTCGGACTTGATATGGTGGGTCTGGTTCAGGCTCTCCTCTGTCTGGTTCATGTCCATAGTCATCATCTTCCTCAAACCACGGTTCTCCCATGTAATTTGTATCCTCCTCCTCGCTCATGCTCTGGTCAGAATCAATATCTCGACTCCAAGTGTCTTCCTCGGCCATGGTGCTTCCTAGTCACTTGAAAGTTCTTGCACTCAACAAAAACAACTAGCAAATCAAAGATACCACAAAATTGAAAGGAAAATAAACTTGACAGAACACAAACAACAATTAAACAAACTCTTTTTCTGGTTTTCGATTAATCAAAACAAAAAGGCAAAATAGCAAAACAAGCAAAAAGGAAAAGAACAAAACAGCAAGGAAAAGAAAATTTAACTCCTTTGATTTTCTGGTTTTTCAATGGCTAAACAAGAACAGGATCACAGAATAATAAGCTAAACTAGCAACCTGACAATAAATTAATCGTAGCAACACATCAAGCAAAGCAATTAACCTTAACTTGCAATAGAAGCAAACGATTGACTACTAACTTGAGGCAAACACAAACGATAATTCCCTCTTTTTTTTTTTTTTTTTTTTAACTTATCAATGCAGACTACTTGAAGAAGCTAGACTAGACACTAAATAAATGATGCAAGACTCGATACTGACCCAGAACTGATCGCACAAACTAAAGGCAATTGCAAACAGAACTAGACAAACACATAAACTATCTATCAAACGATGCATCAAGCAACTGAGACAAATCGTTTATACCAAAGGAAACCAATTGATAGAAACGTTTTTGGCACATCTAGACACGAAACATCAACTATTTTTAGGTTTTTTTTTTATGATTTAACAGAGGCAAACTAGACAGAACAGTTGAAACAAGCAAAACAGAAACAAAGCAATCTTTTTATGGTTTTTCGATTTGAATAAAGGGAAACGACAACTAAAACAAGTGCAATTCTTTTGGTATTTGTTGTTGTTTATAATAAAACTGAAACAGAAACAGAAACAAACTACTAAGCAATCAGAAACAAATTTTTTAATGGTTTTTCTGTTAAGAACATACTGAAACAAACGAGCTAAACGAAACAGAAACAAAAACGAAACAAAAAACTAAAGGATAGAAGGGATAGAAAACCAAAGGTAAAAACATTTGGCTCTGATACCAGATGATGTAAGATCGGATTCCACCTCTCTTACTACACACTGTTTCAAGATCAACAGGTCGAATGGATGATGAGTGAAGGTACAGATGAGGGCGAAAGGTTGTTGGTTGATTCCACAAGCAGCAATCGAACAAGACAACTTGATTCCACAAGCAATCTGAACGAGATGGATCGAAGGCACCACAGAGATGATGAGAGGATCTCTGATACTGCAAAAACTTGGTTCTGGTGAATCACACACGCAAGATCACAAGCAAGAACTCGCAAGCAAAAAAGCTCGGGCGAAGAACTGTGTTATTTTATTGATCAAGGCAAAAGTTATGGCTACAATAGCTGTGTGGGGGACTTTATAAACAATCCATCAGCTGTGAACCTTCTAGGGTTCGACACAAAAGAAAAACAGCAAGAAAGACTCAAAACAACAGGACGTTTAAAGAAAAACAGCAATACGTCTCATTTGCACACATAAAAGGAAAGTTTCATTAAACTAAAAATAAAATAATCTAAGCTTCATTGGACATTCTATGGGCTTGAAGTGAGGTCCCTTGACATTATAATTACCACTGGGATACTCCTTATTACCTGCACAAATCGTATAAATTGAATATACGTGGTTTCGGCCTGAAATGAGCTTAGTTGAGGCCGAGTTGTTCTGGTCTTGTTCTGGTCCGTGCAGCTTGAAGTCCTTGATGAATTCTTCCTCTTAAAGTCCTTTGAAGTCGAAATGATTGAGATCTTCAAGTGTTTCCAAGTGGTTAGCTACATATTCCTCTTCTTGCTCCATTTGCTCATCATCGGCTTCATGGCTTGAAAAAGGGATAACTTGCAGCTCGGATGTGACTCAGTGAGATTTTTGATGTTCTGACCTCCATTTCCTGCCAAGTAAATATACTTACATTGGTTGGTTTGAGGCTGAACTTCCTTGAGGCTCAAACGTGCAAAATCCTCCATCATGTCTAAATCGGGTGCCTTGGAGCTCTCTTGAAGGTTGTGGACTTGTGGAAGGTTTCTGAACGTGTATCCAAGTTCCAATGTGTTTAGGAGGGTGTCTACTGACATTTTGAACCCTTACCTTTGTCTCCATGTCTTGGAGCGTGTCATTGGAGCATCCTCGAACTTAGGTACATGTGTTGGGTCTAAGCTAGGGTTGATGTTTGCATCATTCCCACCCTCTTCAAAATGTTTTGTCCTCAAAACTGTTTTACACCGGAGTTTGCGGATGGTGTTAGACAGTTCATGAAATTTTCTTCAAACCAAACTGCGACATTGGAATCTGGTAATATGTATTGTCCATGTCCATGTCCTAAATGTAAGAATCATAGATATTTTTCTATATCTACAGTACGAGGTCACTTGTTTAGAAGAGGGCTTATACCGGGTTATAAGATTTGGTATTCACATGGAGAAACTGATTCGATGGTAGACTATGCTAGTACTAGTGAACCTTATACTGCGTATAGGTTTGAGGAACCAACAACAGAAGTAGATGTAAATGTAGGCACTTATCAGATGGTGAATGATGCGTACTTCTCAGATGGTGAATGATGCGTTTCGTGAAAACATACCGTCGTTTGTTAATGAGGATGGAGTTAGTATAACAGAACCTAATTTATAAGATCTGAGGTTTTTTGATATCCTAGACGCATCTAAGCAATCATTGTACAAAGGCTGTAGAGGAGGGCATTCGCCTTTATTAACAGCAACGAGGTTGATGACCATAAAGACGAATTTTAATTTGGCCGAGAATTGCGTCGATGCGATAGCTAAATTTGTGAAAGAAATTTTGCATGAAGATAATCTTGCACCCGAGTCATACTGTGAGTTGGTTGCTGGTCTTGGTTTATCATATCAGATGATAGATGTCTGCATGGACAATTGTATGATCTACTGGAGGAGCGACTCTGATTGCACGACATGTCGCTTTTGTCGTAAGCCTCGCTATCAAAAGACAAGTGGAAGAGTTCCAGTTCCATATTAACGGATGTGGTATTTACTATTAACGGAGAGTTTGAAGAGATTATACCAATCCGAGTGGACGGCAGGGCCTATGAGATGGCATACAGAGCATACTAGGGGAGAAGAAATTGCGCATCCCTCAGATGTAAAAGCATGGAAACATTTTCAATAGGTGTATCCTGGTTTTGCATATGAGCCAAGGAACGTGTACCTCGGATTATGTACATATGGTTTCAACCATTTCGATAAGCATGGGAGACAATATTCTTTGTGGTCAGTTATCGTGAATCCTTACAATTTGCCGCCATCGTTGTGCATGAAACGAGAGTTTTTGTTCCTCACGATTCTCGTTTCCGGTCCTGAGCATCTTAAGAGATCACTTGATGTGTTTCTACATCCACTGATTTATGAGTTGCAAATGTTATGGAAGAATGGTGTGCGCACACTACAAGAAATCAGGGTTTTTATAGCAGGAGAGTATAGCGTTTTTTTCCGATTATGCTATGGTTGACATACCTCTGGTTTTTACATAGCGTTTGTATATTTGTAAACGCTATGATAGAGTCATAGATGTTAAAAACAAAATTAGGCGTCTCGTTTTATAGCAGAACCATAATTGAAACGTTATGGAAGTGTTAGGCGGTATACTCTCCCGCGACACTTAGAAAATTTTTCCCCACGACATTCGTGCCAAAAAAAAAAAATGATAATACAAAAGACCAAAAAAAAAATGAACTCTCATCTTTGTTTCTAAGGCAAAACCTAGATCTAAACATAAATCAACAATCTAATCACATAAACTCTAACACTAATATTATTCTACATAACAAATTCTATTCTAACCACCTAATAATACACATAAATTGAATTCTAATAACCTAACTAATATATTCCCTAAAATCTAACAAGATCTAAAAAAAATTAAAGGAATTGATGAAACTTACATGGTTTTGAAAAGAGAGAGTTGAGGAATCGAAGAGAGAGTTGAGGAATTGAAG
The DNA here is from genome assembly GCA_002933935.1 of Eutrema yunnanense. Lineage (NCBI taxonomy): Eukaryota > Viridiplantae > Streptophyta > Magnoliopsida > Brassicales > Brassicaceae > Eutrema > Eutrema yunnanense. The sequence continues at coordinate 154,688 of PKML01043563.1, read as the reverse complement.
AAAAAATAAGAAATTGTAAGGAAGAAGAAGAGAGAAGAGATTCTCGGTGAGGAGGAAGAAGAGAGAAAAGGAGAAGAAGAGTCGGAAGAGAGAGAGAGAGAAGATAGAAATGAGGAAAGAAACTTACGCTTTTGTCGATATATATCGATGTCCGTCGGATTCTGAAAAATAATTTCATTTACGCGGTTGATATTCCTGCGGTCTCGAAAATCCTAAATCCGTCGGAATTCCGACGGATTTGAAAAGATAAGGTATATTCCTTGCATGTTCGTCGATGGCCAGTCAACATGCACGTGTCATATTCGCCAGATCCGTCGGAAATTTCCGACGGATTTCCGACAGTTTAGGGTATACTTGGGGTTTAGGGTTTAGGGTCTTTTTATATGATTTAGGGACCCCTAATTTACTTGTTTCATTCAAACTATGTCATAATCATCAATATTAAAGACTGTGCATGAGTTTATAACTTATACAACATCAAAACCTATCACTTCACATAAATCAACTTATATCTTATACTATAACTTATACAAACAATTCCATCAAATTTTATAAATTCTATATAACATATTTTTTTGAAATATGACAAGTTCAACCTATTGTATATACATCATACAAGTGTTTGTAAACAATTTCCACAAAAAAAAACCTATACCCTATACCCTAAACAACATATTTGCCAAATCCGTCGGTAATTTACCCCGGCTAAAACTGAATCCCTCGGCTAAAAATGAATCCCTCAGCTAAAAATGAATCCTAGTTTTAGCCGGGGTAACTGAGGCCGTCGGAAATCCGTCGGAAATTTCCGACGGATTCAGTTACCCCTACTAAAAATGAATCCCTCGGCTAAAACATAATATGTCGGATTATGCTTAGCATTTTTGTTTTTTGATTTCCGCTTTTGTTACACTTAGTAAATCAAATGTCTAAGTTTATAAAACTTTCACATAACTAATATATTGCACATTACAATTCTAGTTCAAATATAGGTACATATTGCTCAAATACAAAGTTTTAAATTAAAACTACTCTGAATCCGATGATGAGTAATCTGATTCTCCTAAATCAGAAGTTTCCCCAAATTCGTCAAATTCTTCTTCTGAATCCTCAAATACCCGATCGTCTGCCTGTATGGTGAAATCAACGACAAGGTCGACCTCAAGGGAATGCTCGATTGAACCCAAACCTATGGAGCTTTGTTGGAGGGGTTCATGATCAGACATCCCATGAACTCTACCTCTCAGGTTTATCGATGTGACTGTAACCCACGGGTCTTGCTTCTTTGTCATCCGAGGATAGGGAATGTAGCATACCTACACCATGTAAAAATTTAACCACGGGAAGGCAACAATACTAAATTTCTCAATTAACGTAAAAGAAAAAACAAACTCTGCTTTTGATGCTAGTACAAATGGCTCGTATTTCTGGAGTTTCCTTCTGCTATGTAATGATGTAACACCAAATTGGTCGTGTCGCACACCGCTTCCTACTAATGGGTCGTTCCAGTCGCATAAAAATGCAACACATCTTAGACCGAGCATTCCCGGGTACTGAACATCAAAAATCTCACGTACGACACCATAGTATACAAGATCACCAGACTTAGTTGATACACCGTAATATGAAGTTGTCGCACTCCTATCTTCCCGAAGAATCTTAAAAGCTTACCCCCGTGTGCTATATATCACATGTGACTACACGGTTGCTAGTGGAAATCGCACAATTTCTTCTAACCACGTGGGAAATGTTTGCCCTTAGCCTTCTCTGTCGTGACCTGCACAAATAAAATAAAAAAACTTCAAATAAATCATTCATTACATATGATGATAGTTAAAAACAAGGCAATTAAAAGACTTACATAATCTCTTAACCAGTGTCCGAACTCTTCCTGTTTGAGCTCGATTAGCTTGTCTTCTGTTTTGTCCGGAAATGCAAAACGTTGATAAGCCATATACATCATGTGAGATTGAAGCAATCATCACGTTAGTACATATATATAATCAAGAACCCAATAAGTAATTAATAATTTGGTTCAATATAATACCTCTCATATTCATCAACTCCGTCGCAGTTTGTGAGAATATACATATGCAAATGCTCTCGCTCCTGTGGGGAAAGTCTCCGCTTCTTGCCTTTTCCACTAAGTCGTCCAATCTCTAAAAATATATGAGGAACATCGACCGGATATAAAGGTAGTACGCCTCTGTCATCATGTCGAGCTGCTCTACGACTCTTTGTTTTGACTTGTGATGGAAAGTAGAACTCGGCAAAATGTGAGGTTTCTTCATTGATGCTCTGTGCGACGATAGAACCCTCCACTCTGCTCAAAATTTTCACATCTTCTTTAGATGAAACATATACCGTTCGAAAGGATACATCCAACGGTACTGAACCAGGCCCCCAAGCTCTGCTTCTCGAGGGAGATGAATTGTTAGATGTTCCATAACATCAAAGAAGGAAGGCGGAAATATGTTCTCCAAATTGCAAAGGATTACATGTATATTATCCGCAAGATTGCGGATAACGTCTGATGTAAGAGAGCGAGAACATATATCTCGGAAAAAGGCACCAATCCCTGCAAAATATGGATAACAAATGAATAATTAAATACTAGAGTATATATTGTATAAAGTATTAACAAAATAATTTCATGACTGTACCTGCAATTGCTTCGTGGACATTACGTGGTAGAAGATGTGCAAAGTAAAATGGAAGGAGGCGCTGCATCACCACATGGCAATCATGACTCTTCATCCCAGTAATCTTCCCTTCTCCATGATCAACGCAGTTCCGAAGGTTAGATGCGTATCCGTCCTGGAATCTAACACTTTCGGCAATCCAGTAAAAAAACTCAGCCTTTAGAGGTTCACCCAAACGAAAAGCCGGAACGGGAAGCTTCCCGTTCCCTGTCACATGTTGTGCTCTACGAGAACAAATGTCTGGCAAGTCCAATATAGACTTCAGATTGTCCTTCGTCTTCCCTTGGACATTGAGAACGGTGTTCATAATGTTGTCGAAAAAATTATTCTCAATGTGCATGATATCCAAATTATGCCTCAAGAGATGGTCCTTCCAATAAGGCAAATCCCAGAAAATACTCCTCTTGTGCCAATTATGAACGTTGCCACAACCATCAACAGGATGATGCTCGTTACCACCACAATCAAAGGTCCTCTATGCACCAAAATCTCTGAACTGAGTCAACAAATACTCACCATCTAACTCAGGAGGTGGACCATCAAATACTTTCCGGTTCTTCCTAAACAATGTGGTGCTCCGACGATAAGGATGATCGCTAGGTAGGAATCGCCTATGACAATCAAACCATGACGTTTTGCGTCCGTGCTTCAATTGGAATGCATCAGTGTTATCTTGACAGTACGGGCACGATAACCTTCCGTGCGTTGTCCATCCTGATAACATGTCATATGCTGAAAAATCGATAATGGTCCACATAAGTATCGACCGCATGATGAAATTCTGGTGACAAAAAACATCAAACGCTTCAATACCTTGGTCCAAAAACATTCGCAGCTCATAAATCAATTGCTGCAAAAACACATCGAGTGATCTCTTCGGATGCTCTGGTCCAGGAACGAGAATGCTCAGGGACAAGAACTCCCTTCGCATGCACAAAGATGGCGGCAAATTGTAAGGTGTTACAATTACTGGCCACAAAGAATATTGTCTGCCGTGCTTCCCAAAAGGGTTGAAACTATCGATACATAATCCAAGGTATACGTTCCTCGCCTCAAACGCAAAGCTGGGATACATTGATTGAAAATGTTTCCATGCTCATGCGTCTGACGGATGGGCGATTTGTCCATCTGTTGTATGCTCTGCATGCCATCTAATTGCTCCCGCTGTGCGCTTTGACTGATATAACCTCTTCAATCTCTCTGTTAACGGCAAATACCACATCCGTTTATATGGCACTGGCACTCTTCCACCTGTTTCCTTATACCGAGGTTTGCGACAAAAACGGCATGTCGAACGGTCTGCGTCCTCTCTCCAGTAGAGCATACAATTGTCTATGCATACATCTATCATCTGATACGGCAATCCTATACTTTGAACAAGTTTCTGTATCTCATAGTATGATGACGGTGCAAGATTATCTTCTGGCAAAATGTCTTTCACAAAATAAGCGATTGCATCCACGCACTCCTCACTCAAATTGAAATCCGTCTTTATACCCATCATCCTAGTTGCAGTTGATAAAGGGGAATTTTCACCTCTACACCCATCATATAACAGATGTTTAGCAGCGTCTAACATATCAAAGAATCTTCGAGCTTCTAAGTTAGGTTCTTCTCCTCTATCTCCATACTCAGCAACCGATGGTATACTTTCACGAAATGCATAGTTCACCATTTGAACATGACCTACAGTAATTCCATTGCGGGTTCTTCTAAGCTAGTGGTATCCCCAATATAATGTTCACTAGTACTAGCATAATTATCCACCATTGTATCATTTTCTCCGTGATAATATCAAATCTTGTAACCCGGCATAAACCCATGACAATACAAGTGTGACCATACTTCATCTATCACGATAAATCTACGATTTCCACAATTGGTACAAGGGCAGTAGATTTTACCGGTTTTTTTTGTTTTCTTCTGCATACCCGCAAATGCCATGAATTCCTGCAGACCTTCTTTGAATTCCTCTGTAACTAGGCTTGTATCCGGAATTTGATGAGGCTTGTCCATCCATGATCGAAAATAATTATAAGGATTTGAAGAAGACATTTCCGTAAGGAATTAGATAAGAGAGATTTTTTTTTTGTGATTATAAATGAGGGGTGGAAACGTTTTTATAAGGAAAAATTTGTGCATTTTCTGACGGATTTCCGACGGACTTAAAGTAGATATTATCGATGTCGGAAAGGATGTCGGCAAATTCACCATATGTCGGACATCCGTCGGAAAGCCGTCGAAAATTTCCGACGGATGGCCATCGTCGGAAAATCCGTCGGCAGTATGTAGGCAACATCATCATTTCTCGGAAAGCCGTCGAAAATCCGTCACAAGTGTCCGACGGGTACTAAATTTCCGACGGAATTATGGCCGTCAGAATTTCCGTCGAAAAAGCCCCTGTTTTCTTGTAGTGCTATGACCAAGAAGAAGAAACCCAATGATAACCACCCTCCCACCCTTCTCACACAATGACACTCATCCCTTGGAGGTACAATGATGGAGCCGTTGAGTACAAGGTGAAGTGTATGGGAATATCTAAACCCTTTGCCAAGGTTAAAGCATTCCTCACCACCGAGCTTAAAGAGAAAGGAGAAGCCGGCCTTCAAGAGGTCATGAACAAGGTGCTTAAGCTTGAGCTCAAGGACCCACCATGGAGTGCTCATACTCCTCTCTCACCCGTCAAAAAGGGTAACCAAAGTCAAACTTAGTGACTTTAAACAAAGTGTTCTTGGGAGACACCCCAAGCTTATCATTGTACATACTTTCTTTTCATGTCTTTCTATGCGTTCTTGTTCTTTTTGATCTTTTGTTGGGTGGTTGCAAGGTTCTTGATGTTAGCGAGGTCGTGGCAAGGCACATTGGTGTAGATGTGGAAAGATCTTGATTCATCTCCATTCATCTAGTCTCACTCCTCATTTGTAAGTAACTCTTTCCCTTTGAGTCTATTTGCATTTTTATCTTTCGATTTTGGTCTCTCTCTTGATCTTCTTTCACACCGAGACGTTGTGATTTAAGTTTGGGGGAGGGACCGGTGTCTAATCATGTGTTTTGTGATCTTATTTTGCTTTTTGCATCTTGAATCTGATGCATATCATGCATTTTCAATAAATTTGAATTTTTTTGAACTTTGGTGCATTCCATATAGGATTGAGTCTAGATGCATAGCATATAAGGTAGTTTTGCATGAGCACTAGGAGAAATGATAGATGTTCCTTGTAAAGTACCATATTAAGAGCTTAGTCCAATGCCATTGTTGCTAGTTGCTTGATGCTTTGATCTCGTGTAGAAATTAAGAACGAACCATGCCTTGATCTCATGTCTTATTGTTCTTGCCTTGATTGAAGCAAATCTTGACTTGAATTCAACCACATCTAAGTGATAACCTTAATTTTGACTTGTAATTATTGTGTTTATGCATTTTTGGATGGATTCGTGGATCACTTCATACATACTTGGATAATCTTTTTCCTTTCACCACTCTTGTTTATCCAAGTAGCCATATCTCATCATTGGAATGGTTTCCCCTACCCTAACCTCAACCTTCTTTCTAGCCATTTGATATGGTCAAATTAATACCCTAACAGTACTAAAGCAGTAGTTGTAATATAGTTAGGGGTCGAACACAAGAACTCACAGAAATCACACAATAGATTATATAGTATCGAATTAAGCTAAGCAATTCAGATGTAATTGAAAGCAGTGCAGAAATTAAAAGAGTTGTAATTCAGTTGGGAGGAAAATAGGCTCAGGGTATTTCTCAGGAAATCAATGAATGCAGATAAACTAACTAGCAGGATTCAGATTTAGCGCGGTTCTTGAACTCAAATCACTAAGGTATAATTAACCAACTATCGTTGCGAGAATTATCTAAATCTAAATCCTAGGAATTCCAAATCTCTTTGCGAATCCTAAAGTCTAAATCAGCTTTAAAGTTCAGGTTTGATATGTTCACAAATCAATTAAACTAAATCTCTTTGCGAATAATCAATTTGCTCACCTAAGGTTCTATCAGGCAATTAATCGCACTGTCGTGCCTAATCAATTATCCTAAGATCTAAGTTCCAGATTCGTCAACCTATAATTAGCTTTGAACAAAACCTAAGGTGAAGAACTAATTCAGATGGTGAATCCTAATAAACTAATCAACCTAGCATTCAGAGAAGACCCTTATGAGAACCCTGAACCTAAAGTGGATCTACTCAGACATGGAGATTGAAAGCAACATGATTGAATAGATCATCAAAGAAATCAATGGAAACAGGAGTTCAGAGTTGTCTCTCCAAAAACCAAAAGTAGAATCAAAGTAGAATAAAGCATAGCCAACAAAGTGGCTGTAAAATCCCTATAAATAACCTAAAACACGTTTTGGGGCTTCTTGTAAATATTAAAGACTTCTAGACCAAGTTGCAATTCTTCAACTCTTCATTAAAATCGCGGGTCGTGTCTGCTGCAATGAGTGTCGATCGATACGAGGGGGTATCAAAGGTTTAGGCGAATAGTGGTATCACGGGAAATTTTCCTAACTTCGCTTTCAACCTTTGTGTGATCATTCCCTCTTAAGTAGAATAATGGGATCGCTGGAAATTTTTCTAGCCCTCTACTCAGAAGAAAATCATCTCATCTTTTATGCTCTTATTAATCAACTTATAACAGGGGAGAGAGATACCATAACTCCAAATACATGGGTTCCTTTTGTCAGATATGAATGATGAATCAAGCTCTATGAACACTAACCATACTGATGAAGTGCAAGAATTTGGCTCAGGCTTCAGAAGAACTCTGCTAGAGACATGGATGTTTTCTAGTCAACTGGTCAGTCTTTGAATTTTTCATTAGTCGATCTAGAGCTGATCCTGCAACACTGGTCACTCAAAAACAAAATCAAAACAACAATTCAAGCACATGATCATCATCTCCAACAAGTTTTACTCAATAAAACGTTTGACTCGATAAAACAACTGACTCTAAGAAAAACAAACACAATGTCAGCAGACACCTCCCCCAGACTTGAACAACACTGTCCCCAGTGTTATCTAGCCTAGAGTCAGTGAAAAAAAACAAAAGAACAGAATAAAATTTTGAAAAACAAGAAGTTACCTTGCTGGAACATCGAGTATCGATCGACACACAGTCTGGTATCGATCGATACCAGGCTTAAATCGATATAATGAACCGTACATTCGCGATTGGTATCGACCGATACCAATGGGGTATCGATCGACACTAAGGCGATTTCGAGTTTTGCTCCTTGTTTATCCTGACACAAACATAAAACAAAAATTAAAAAAGAAAAAGACTTAAAAACAGACTCACCAGTGGGTTGCCTCCCACCAAGCGCTTGTTTAACGTCATTAGCTTGACTGTAACGCCCTTCCGGCAGGATAAGAATGCGAGCTTGCACCAAAACAGGTTCCACAACTTGACATTGCTAGCTTCAGAGTTTTGCTCAACATACTCTCCACAAACTCTTTTCCTTTCTCTTTCAGCTTAGATGTAAGAAGAACTCTAGCCTTAGAGAATGGTTGGAAGGCTCCTTTGCACTTCACCTTGTACTCAATCGCATTCCCATCACACTTCTGAGGGATTAAAGTGACATGGGGATTCTCAACTCTTTTGCTCTGCACCTTCTTCTTTGCTTTAGCCGTTTTGATGTCCTTCTTGGTGATGACAGAAGGATTATCTAGAAGGTCTATGACAGTTGGCTTGTCAGGAGGTTCTTCCAAAAGATCTGGTACCAACGTCGCTCCTATTACAGCATCGATGCAAGAGATACGTGTGGGAGTTCCTCTAGGGATGGCTTTGTAGTACACCTCCTTGTCAATGTATGAGAATGAGATGTGCTTGCTGGGTGTGTCCATAATGACACCAACCGTAGCCATAAACGGTCTTCCAAGAATCAATTGCGTACGAGATATTGCACTCATCTTTACAACCTGAAAATCAGTAGGAACCAGGCAATCTCCTATTGTGATCATCATATCATCGATTGCACCATATGGAGTTGAGGTTGAAGAGTTCGCGAATGTGATAGATGTCTTGGGAGGTTGAATATCAGCTCCCAATCTCTCTGCAATTTCCCTTGACATGACATTGACGCAGGCCCCTGAGTTAACGAGAGACTCTTTGAATTCAACTCCAGAGATACAGCATGGAACTGGGAATATTCCTGGATCTTCCCTCTTAGTCAACTGTCTCAGTGGAGGTGGTTTACATTTGGCCTTAATGAAGAGTGCCTTAATCTCTTCCTCAGTTTCTCTGCAATCTCGGAAATGACTCAGCAGAGGGCGGTGTTCTAGAGCTTCTTCAAAAGATAATGTATGGGAAATCCGTCGTACCATCTTCTCAAAGCCACGCAGCTGCTTTGGAGAAATGGGGTCTCGAAGAAGTTGAGGAATAGGATTCAGCTTCTTGGGCTTGCGAACTCTTTCTTCAATCAACTCAGGTGTTTTCACAATTTTTGGCTCGTTCTGCGCGGAGTATCGACCGATACGAGGTAGGGTATCGATCGATACCCTCGCTCTTGAATCATTCCTGGCAGATATATCATCATCAAAAGGAAGCTTCACAACCGATTTATCCAACAAAGCTTTGCATCTGGCGTCCTCCCATTCCTTCCTTGTCATAATATGAGGCATATGATAAGGTATCTTGGGTATATACACCCTCTCCTTGATAATTTCAGGCTCCTTCGCGACCTGCGTCTCGGTATCGATCGATATTGGAGGAGTATCGATCGATACACGTGATTTTGGATCCACTCGTGCAGGTGTCTGGACTGGTATCGATCGATACATGCTGGTATCGATCGATGCTGGTATCGATCGATGCTTGTGCGATTTCAGAATCCCAGACGTCATCTTCAACAGCATCATCAAAAATTCCTGCATCAATTCCCTTTTCTACCTCTGCAGTGGCTTCTTTAGCAACTCCTAAGGTGATTGCATTGACGTGTGCTCTTGGATTCTCAGTTTTCCCTGGAAGAAAACCTTCCTGCCTATTCACAGCTGCGGCAGTCTGAGCAACCTGAGTTTCCAGCTTCCTCAGAGAAAGATTGACAGTTTCAATTTTCCCATTCAGATAGTCAATCTTCTCGTTCAGATCGGTGTACAGATGGTCAATCTTCCCATTGAAATCCACTTGCAGTTTTTGCTGTCCCTGAAGAATCTGCTCAAGCATGGATTCCATCTTATTATCTGTAGACTTTGGAGAGATGGGCTGGTACGAAGAATTCCTGTAATTTTGAGTGTTGTTACTGAAGTTTCGGTTGTTGTTGTACCCAAATTGCTGACCCTGAAATCCAGAACCACCAACATAGTTAACATCCTCCATTTCATCTCCACCGATAATATTGACTCCATCAGCAAAGTGTACAACCTTCTTCGACTTCCCAATCAAAACATCCAGCTTCGCTTAAACTTCAGCAATATGAGATCCATCAATTCCTGCAGTCTGCTTCTTCCTCTCGAAATCAGCATTCTTGGTGCTATTACTAGACGCCAAGTTCTCAATTAGCACAACCGCATCATCTGGATACCTGGTGTTGAAGTTCCCATTACTCGCAGTATCCAGAGCCATCTGGTACCTCCAATCGATCCCTCTGTAGAAAGTACCGAGCAGCTGAACCTGATTGAACCCATGGTGCGGACAATCCCTCTGATATGACTTGAAATGAATCCAAGCTGCTTTGAGTGCCTCGATTGGACCTTGAGAAAACTGGGAAATTTTGTTCCTGAGTTCTTCGGATCTCGCATCATCATAGAAATTGCACATGAATGCATTCTTCATCTCATCCCATGTAGTTAGCGAACCAGGAGCCAACTGCTTCAGCCAATAAGCAGCATCCCCACTAAGAGAGTATGGGAAAAGTTTGCAGAAAAGGAACTCATTGGGTACTCCATTGTACTTCATACCAGTGACCAAGTCCTCAAACCTTTCGATATGATCAATGGGATGCTCATGAGGTAAACCATGGAAAGGACTCTGACTCACAAGAGCATAGTACGCAGGCTTCAGCTCGAAGTCGTTCCTCTGAAAAGTTGGGATGCGAATCGCAGATCGATTGGCATAGAACTGATCAGGTCTGTTGTGCTCGCCAAGTGTCCTAACTCGATCACCTGCAGCATTCCCAACGTTGGCACGCCCAGCTGGCGCGACAATCTCAATAACAGCAGCATGAGGGACAATGTCGTTTCCAGCCTCATCAAGTTGTTGCCCTCTCTCATTGCACACATGACCCTCTTGGTCTCTCAAGACTCCAGCTTCATCAGCTCTTAAAACCACTGGGTTGTTCATCCCTGATGTTTGCTTTGTCTTTCTGTTTGTGCGTTCCACAAGCGCTAGCTGTTCCAGTGACAGTTCAACTAGCTGAGTGCTCTTGTTGCTTCTAGTTTCACGAACATGCATTCCCCTGAAAACAAAACACTAGACAAGGCACGTAAATAACCAAAAAAAAATACGTTGAGTATCGATCGATACCGGATGGTGTCGATCGATATCAACAAAGGAATCGCCTGAGTATCGACCGATACTAGTGAGTATCGATCGATACCGACGAACTTAGTCGAAACTCGACAGCTAAAATCTAAAGGCGAAATTGAATCCCCGGCAACGGCGCCAAATTTGATATGCTCAAATTAATACCCTAACAGTACTAAAGCAGTGGTTGTAATATAGTTAGGGGTCGAACACAAGGACTCACAGAAATCACACAATAGATTGTATAGTATCGAATTAAGCTAAGCAATTCAGATGTAATTGAAAGCAGTGGAGAAATTAAAAGAGTTGTAATTCAGTTGGGAGGAAAATAGGCTCATGGTATTTCTCAGGAAATCAATGAATGCAGATAAACTAACTAGCAGGATTCAGATTTAGCGCGGTTCTTGAACTCAAATCACTAAGGTATAATTAACCAACTGTCGTTGCGAGAATTATCTAAATCTAAATCCTAGGAATTCCAAATCTCTTTGCGAATCCTAAAGTCTAAATCAGCTTTAAAGTTCAGGTTTGATATGTTCACAAATCAATTAAACCAAATCTCTTTGCGAATAATCAATTTGCTCACCTAAGGTTCTATCAGGCAATTAATCGCACTGTCGTGCCTAATCAATTATCCTAAGATCTAAGTTCCAGATTCGTCAACCTAGAATTAGCTTTGAACACAACCTAAGGTCAAGAACTAATTCAGATGGTGAATCCTAATAAACTAATCAACCTAGCATTCAGAGAAGACCCTTATGAGAACCCTGAACCTAAAGTGGATCTACTCATATATGGAGATTGAAAGCAACATGATTGAATAGATCATCAAAGAAATCAATAGAAACAAGAGTTCAGAGTTGTCTCTCCAAAAACCAAAAGTAGAATAAAGCATAGCCAACAAAGTGGCTGCAAAATCCCTATAAATAACCTAAAACACGTTTTGGGGCTTCTTGTAAATATTAAAGACTTCTGGACCAAGTTGCAATTCTTCAACTCTTCATTAAATTCGTGGGTCATGTCGATCGATACCAGGGGGTATTGATCGATACTTGACGTGAAATCAGGTACTCAGCAACACGAACTTCAGCTTTGCTCCAAAATGCTCCAGAAAGCTCCAATATATCTAATTATGCTCCAAACGTGCTCAGACCTGTAAAAGACTCTAAAACACTACGAAATAGAATAAAGACTCTATAAAACAGACTTATATCATGGCCTAAAACGGGTAAAAACCATGATATATCACCATTGATATTCGTGTGTGATTGGTGAGGCCTTCTTTCGAGCAAACTTGGCAAAAAATGTTAGGTTTAGGGCGACAAGGAGGAATTTTCATTTAGATTTAGCTCCATCATAACGGAGTTAATCTAGGAATAGGCTAGATAGGTTGGCGGTTCTTGGTTTAAGTTTGGGGGAACGTTTTGGAAATTTGGTGAACGGATGTGTTTAGAATAGATTGTGGAATGGGAAAGATGAATAAGGAGAAGGGAAAAGGGAATCGAATTTATAGATTGGTTGGTGCAAAATTATAAGACTAGCTCTAAGAATAAGATAGCCTCAAGAGATCCAAAGAAAAAGAGGAAAGCCGGAAAGGCCAAAGCATCAAAGAAGAAAAAGAGGCGTGAACAAAAATGAAGAAAAATGAGAGCTAAGTCACAACAAAGAAGCACCAAACCATGAGAACAAGGAAGAAGAAGTTGATCCCCGAATGAGAAGAAGGTGAAGTGAAAGGACAAGAGGCATGTGTGGGTTTAAGAAGGCAAATGCCTTAAGATGAAAAGGGTAGCTTAGGATGTGGGCACAAACGAGTTAGAAGGCTTTAGGCTAGAGACACTCTAGGCATTTGGGTAGATGAGAATTCTCCCTTGTATGCATATGTGGCCTTTTACCTTTAGCATTTTGCTAAAGTTTGCTCTTTCCATGAGAGATCCTTGTACTTGATTACCCATGCATGATAATGAGATCATCTTCATCTCATAACCTAACAATTAGCCAAACGAATTCATTTGATCTTGCATAAACATGATTCACGCCTATTACACTTAATCAATGTCAAGAGGTTTGAAAATATGAAAGTTTGTGTAGGTTGAGGTTCGAATGTAAGTCATGCAAGGACAAGTATGGCTAGTCACTTTTGAGTAAGTTTGTTTGATCGTATCAAGAAGTTTGCAACTTGGACATTGGACTTTGATTCTTTTTATGGTACTTTTGGATTTGAGCTCCCATTTTTAGTCTTCCCCTTTCTTTATTCTTGTTTTCTTGGGGACAAGCAAATGTTTAAGTTTGTGGGAATTGATATACTCATATATTGCATGTTTTAGCATACATTTCACTTAGAGCTTTGCGTCATTTACATGCATAATCATGGTTTTGTCTTGCATTTAAGTATCATTTAGAGAATTAGGATATTTTCATTAGGTCTAGTGAGTTCTTGCATATTTTGGAGTACTTTCTAGGTGATTGGAGGCAGTTTGGCTATATTTGGAGAAATGGGCCGAAGTAGAATGCAAAGACCATCCGAGACGCCGGAAAGATGTGACTGGACGGAGGCCCTTCGATCTGAATCAGTTTGCATAACCTTCATAGAAGTTTCAGAAGAGTGAGTTAGCTGTCCATGGGAGTTTGAATCGGGTCATTCGGACATCTGGTTAGGGAGTTATCGCGGTTTTAAGGAAGACATATCCGCATGGCTGAGAAAACGCACCTTGCACCATCGGCACGATCTAATCGGGTCGGTCCTAGCTCAGGGAACTCGACCGACCAAAGCCCACCGCCCGGAGCATGCTCGGTTACAGACATGACCAATCTGAACTGACCAAGATGATATGCTCAAATTAATACCCTAAAAGTACTAAACAGTAGTTGCAGTATAGCTAGGGGTCGAACCACAAAGACTCACAAAGACGCACAATAGATTATATATGTGAGAATTAAGATAAACAATTCAGATGTAATTGAAAACAGTGCAGAAATTAAAAGAGTTGTAATTCAATTGGGAGAAAAATAGGCTCAGGGTATTTCTCAAGAAATCAATGAATGCAGATAAACTAACTAGCATGATTCATATTTAGCGCAGTTCTTGAACTCAAATCACTAAAGTATAGCTAACCAACTCTCGTTGCGAGAGCTATCTAAATCTAAATCCTAGGAATTCCAAATCTCTTTGCGAATCCTAAAGTCTAAATCAGCTTTTAATCTACAAGTTTGATATGTTCACAAAACAACTAAACCAAATCTCTTTGCGAGTAGTGTTTTGCTCACCTTAGGTTCTGTCAGGTAATTAATCGCACTCTCGCGCCTAATCAATTATCCTAAAATTTAAGTTCTAGGTGATCAATCTAGAATTAGCTTTGCAAACAACTTATGGCGAAGAACTAATTCAGATATGAATCCTAATGATAAGTCAACCTAGCATTCAGAGAAAACCCTATTGAGTACCCTGAACCTAACAAGGGATCTACTCAGACATGGAGAATGAAACAATCAACATAACTGAATAAATCATCAATAAAATAAATAAGAGTATAGTAAAACAGGGGTTCGAAATCTTCTCTCAGACGAATTCTGACTTGTCTCCCCTCTCAAAAGCTCTAAACTCAAAGTAATGAAAAAGCATAGCCTACAAAGTGGCTGTAAAATCCCTATAAATAACCTAAATCACGAATTGGAGCTTCTTGTAAATATTAAAGACTTCTGGACCAAGTTGCGATTCTTCAACTCTTCATTAAAGTCGCGGGTCGTGTCTGCCTCGATGGTTGTCGATCGATACCAATGAGGTTTCGATCGATGCTCGACGTGAAATCGGGTACTCATCAACACGATCTTCAGCTTTGCTCCAAAATGCTCCAGAAAGCTCCAATATCTCCAATTATGCTCCAAATGTGCTAAAACCTGTAAAAGACTCTAAACTACTACGAAATAGAATAAAGACTCTATAAAACGGACTTATATCATGGCCTAAAAAGGGGTAAAAACCATGATATATCAACTCCCCCAGACTTAGCCTTTGCTAGCCCTCAAGCAAATACAAGACTAAACCAGAGAAAGAGGTTTGAAAACGCGGAGACTCGCCTGTTCAGGAACTATCGCAAAGATCCTTTTCCCAAGCACCCAAATGTCACCTAACCAACTTTTGATCTAACCACCATGTACTTCTCCGTAGACATTCAAAGCTTTTTCAGACTCCACACATTATCTCGCAGCATTGTTCAAATAAAGCCTTTATCGCCAGTTTCATCGCTACAACCAATGTTCAAGAACCTTCTAGATTCTTTACCATACAATATCATGACAAAGAACCACCCTTTTTCACACTTTTTGTATCACTTTCTCTCCCCCATACTTATTTCTTATTATGTTCTCTCTCTTTTTTTTAGATCTGCATATACACATCAAGGTTCAAAACGCAAGTATTGATGGTGTTTGCCACCGAATCCCCGGTTCTTCCCTCTCTATGTATCAAAGGTTTAGGCAAATAGTGGTATCACGGGAAATTTTCCTAACCTCGCTTTCAACCTCTGTGTGATCATTCCCTCTTAAGTAGAATAATGGGATCGCTGGAAATTTTCCTAACCCTCTACTCAGAAGAAAATCATTTCATCTTTTATGCTCTTATTTATCAACTTATAAAAGGGGAGAGAGATACCATTACTTTAAACATATGGGTTCCTTTGTCAGATATGAATGATGAATCAAGCTCTGTAAACACTAACCACATCGATGAAGTGCAAAAATTTGGCTCAGGCTTCAGAAGAACTCTGCTGGAGACATGGATGTTTTCTAGTCAACTGGTCAGTCCTTGGATTTTTCATTAGTTGATCTAGAGCTGACCCTGCAACACTGGTCACTCAAAAACAAAATCAAAACAACAATTCAAGCACATGATCATCATCTCCAACAAATTTTGACTCAATAAAACGTTTTTGACTCGATAAAACAACTGACTCTAAGAAAAACAAACACAATGTCAGCAGACACCTCCCCCAGACTTGAACAACACTGTCCCCAGTGTTATATAGCCTAGAGTCAGTAAAAGAAAACAAATAAATAGAATATAATTGGGAAAAACAAGAAGTTACCGTGCTGGAACATCTGATGTCGACCGACACACGGCATGGTATCGATCGATACCAGGCTTAAGTCGACATATGTTCTCCTTATTCACGTAGGGTGTCGATCGATACCAAAAGGGTATCGATCGATGCTCAGGCGAATTAGAGTTTTGCTCCTTGTTTATCTTGACACAAACACAAAACCAAAAATGAAAAAGAAAAAGAATCAAAAACAGACTCACCAGTGGGTTGCCTCCCACCAAGCGCTCGTTTTACATCATTACCTTGACTGTAACGCCATTCAAGCAGGATAAGAATGAGAGCTTGCACCAACACATGCTCCACAACTCGACATCGCTAGCTTCAGAGTTCTGCTCAACATGCCCTCCACAAACTCCGTTCCTTTCACTTTCAGCTCTGAAGTAAGAAGAACTCGAGCCTTAGAGAATGGTTTTGAATCTCCATCATACTTCTGAGGGGTTAAAATGACACGGGGATACTCGACTCTTTTGCTCTTTGCCCTCTTCTTTGTTGTCTTAGCCTTCTGGACAACTTTCTTGGGGATGCTGGGCGGTTCAACCAAAACTTCTATGACAGTTGGGTCGTCAGGAGGCTCTTCCAAAAGATCAACTACGAATGTCTCTCTTGTGACAACAGTGAACCACGAGACATGAGTGGGAGCACCTCTAGAGGGAATGGCATCATAGTAGACATCTCCGTCGATGTAAGAGAAAGAGAGTCTCTTATTAGGTGTGTCTATGATCGCACCAGCAGTAGCCATAAACGGTCGTCCCAGGAGCAAAGAAACCTCAGATCCTTCGCTCATCTCCACAACCTGAAAATCAGTGGGCACCAGACAATCTCCCACTTTAACAAGCAAAGCATGGATAGTACCGTATGGAGGTGAGGTGGAGGAGTTCGCAAATGTGAGAAGCATCGTAGGGGGTCTTATATCAGCCTTCAATCGTTCAACAATTCCCCTTGATATTACATTGACTCTAGACCCTGAGTCAACGAGAGACTCATCAAATTCAACTCCAGAGATGGAGCATGGAATTGCGAATTTCCCTGGGTCTTCCCTCTGGGTCAACTGCTTCAGCGGTAGTGGTGGACTTCTGGCCGTGATGAAGAGTGCTTCGATCTCTGCCAGAGTTTCTCTGCAATCTTTGAAGTGACTTAGCAGATGCCAGCCCTCTAGATCATCTTCAAAAGTGAACGAGTGGGGAATCCTTCGTACCCTCTTCTCAAAGCCACGCAGCTGCTTTGGAGTGATGGGTGCTCGGAAGTGTTGAGGAATGTGATTAAGCTTCTTGGGCTTGCGAAGTCTGTCAACACTCATATGCGGCTCCTTCGCAGTGTCTGGTTGGGTATCGATCGATACCTAGAGGGTGTCGATCGATGCTTGCTCCTTCGAGACGTCCTTGACAATCTCTGCCTTCTTCTCGACCTGCGTCTCAGCATCGATGTCCGGGACGGACACGACTTCTTCTAACGCTAGAAGACAATTATCTCGCTTGGAAACATATCTAGGCGGGTCGATTGGCATAGAACTGGTCAGGTCTGTTGTGCTCACCAAGTGTGCTACCTCGATCAACTGCAGCATTCTCAATGTTGGCACGCCCAGCTGGCACGATAATCTGACGAACAACAGCAGGAGGGACAATGACGTTTCCAGCTTCATCAAGTCGCTGCCCTCTCTCATTGCACACTTGACCCTCTTGGTCTCTCAGAACTCCAGCTTCATCAGCTCTTAATACCACTGGGTTGTTCATCCCTTGATGGGTGTCGATCGATACCAAGGAGGTATCGATTGATGCTCGACGTGAAATCGGGTACTCAGCAACACGATCTTCAGCTTTGCTCCAAAATGCTCCAGAAAGCTCCAATATCTCCAATTATGCTCCAAATGTGCTAAAACTTGTAAAAGACTCTAAACTACTAAAAAATAGAATAAAGACTCTATAAAACGGACTTATATCATGGCCTAAAAGGTGTAAAAACCATGATATATCACAAGATCCACTCGGTTAGCTCCACACGGTCCAAACATCCAAGTTACAGCACCAGCCGAAGTGACTCGAAGATCAGGCCAAATGAACACCTTCCTGTGCCCACTTTAATATAAGGTCTTCATGAAAGTCATAGACAATCGAGTTGATGTTCGTTTAGTGGTGGTTTCATGTCATTCAGATCGGCCGTCCAAGAGATATAGCAAATATAGCAAGGACGTGTCTGTCTGGCATCCAGACGAAGGGTTTCCACTCCTATTCAGCTTCTGCGTTCTTCATAGAAGTTGTTTGATCTTGAATGTTTAGACTTAAAGCTTGCTAATTAGTGATTCACAAATGAGAATTTGATCTTGAATTAGTGATTAGCAAAGTAATTAATGCATTGAGAAAGGATTAGTAAAGATTAGTGATCTTTGCCTAGGGATTAGTCTTCATTAAGCATTGAACATCATTAATTAGCCATTGGATTGCCTTATCTCAATTACCTTATCCTTGAATTCGCCCTTTTATCATTGTTTTATTCACCGTTTAGTGTCTTTATCTCTTGTCACTTGTCTTTTAATTAATAGTTCACTAGCTTAATAACCAAAACCACTTTGTTTGCTTGAATTAAAGAGTGTCTTGTATTCTTGTTGCATTGAACTAGACCCTAGATTGGATTGACACATAAAACACTACAATGACATGTGTATTTAGGATTGATTCTTGAGTAGGATAAAATTATATTTATCAATTGGCACCGTTGCCAATTTGGGGTTCTAGTTTAGTCAATAGGATTTAGATTCTTTTTGAGATCAAGCTTTTTATTTACGTTATGTTAATGGACATCACTAAGAGCATGCATCTTATCGAGATGATAAATTTTCTCTTGTACATTATCACTAATTTGTCTTCCCAAGTTCTCTTGTGATTTCAAAGGTACCGAATGAAAAAAAGGAGGAATGGCAAGACAAGATCACTTGAAGTATTGGATATGGACGATCAAAGAGGGTACCAAGTCCAAAGGAAAAGTGATGGAGAGACAAGGTCACTTGAGGTGTCGGAGATGGACTACCAAAGGAACTTTCTTCAAGCTCCAAAACCTCAAGAAATGCCACATCTTCAAGAAATACCACGACCTCAAGTGTTGGCATCAAGTTCGACCCAAGATCAAAGGGACATGCCAACGGTTGGAAGCTTTGACACTCCTTGTTGTCGTGGATCGAGATATGGGATCCACCCTCCTCCAATTGAAACCAAGGCCTATGAGATCAAATCAAGCTTGGTTAGGTTGATTCAAGAGTCTAAGTTCTTGGGGACGAAAGTGGAGAACCCATATGATCACTTGGATTCCTTTGATAGGTTGTGTGACACGTTTAGAACCGGAGGAGTGCCCCACGATAGCATAAAGCTCATCTTGTTCCCGTTTTCTCTAGGAGGAAAAGCAAACCAATGGTAGAGAACATTGCCATCTCACTTGGTAAACTCTTGGGATGATTGCAAGAAGATTTTCCTCAACAAGTTCTACTACACACAAAGAACGGTCCAAACTAGGAAGGACATCTTGAGTTTCAAACACGGCATGCATGAGACCTTTCATGAGGCGTGGGGAAGACTCAAAGGATACACTCGAGATTGTCCCCATCATGGGTTCAAGAAAGGAGCCATTCTTAGCATCTTCTATTGGGGAGTTCACCAAGATCACAAATGGACTTTAGATGCGGCTAGCAATGGGCGTTTTACAAACCTCACCGTGGAACAAGGAGAGCTACTAGTGGAGAACTTTGCCCAAAGCGAAGAGAACAATGGAGATGACTACTATAGGTCTCCACTAGGAAGTGGAAGGCATGAAGACCAAGGTATAGAGGAGATTAAAGCTCTACATGAAAAAATGGACAAACAACTTACCATGATTGAGATGCAATCTACACTTATAGACAAGCTTCTCATTGCTACTAAAAGGTCGGTTCATTTTGTTGAAGACTTCAATGGCAACCAAAGGTGTGCCCCTCGAAACCATGCTCCTCTTATTCATCCATAATGTTTTGCACGAGGTTTGGTTCCTCAAGGGCAACATAGCTTTTCCATGCCACAAGATGTGGATCTTAATGGGGTGTTTAAACAAACTCTCAAAGGTCAAGTCGAAACCTCAACCAAGATAGTTTGTGCCTACAATAATCTCAACTCAAGGCTTGAAACCATGACTTCTACGCTTAAACATTTGGAGGATCAAGATGCTCAAGGAAGCCCCCTCACTAGTAAACCCATGGAGGAACTCAAGGGTAAAGTCGATGAAAGCCCATGTGAGTATTACAAAGTTATCTTCTCGGATGAAGAGAGTGAAGAGGCTTTAAGAGAGATTGAGAGAATTCTCCATGGCTCCAAAGACAAAGTTCATGTTGAGAAAGTGGCGTTTGTGGGTAGTTATGAGATGATGGATGTTTCTTCACCCCCAAAAGGTTGTAAAAAGAAGAAATGCTCTCAAGGGGAAGCAAAAGTTTTGGGTTATGGTAATGTTGAAGAAGCTTTAGCATTGGATGGAGCTTGTTTGGAATCTCTTTTCTCTACCGTAATGGGGAGAGAGAAAGTAAGTACCAAGGGTGAAGGCGCTACACTACAAGAAAACAGGCTATTTTCGACGGCAGAATCCGTCGGAAAATGCCTTTTCTGACGGATTTCCGACGGATTTCAGCTGTCGGTTACATCTCGTCGGAAATGTGACTTCTGTCGGAAATCCGTCGGAATTTTCCAACGGATTATAGGCATCGGAAATCCGTTGGAAAATTCCAACGGAAAACCGACGGCCTAATTTCCGACGGCATTTCCGACTGATCTTTGATCGGAAATTCCGTTGGAATTCATTAAACATAATTTTTTTTTTTGAAATTTATAAATTAGAAATATAAATTTGATAAATAAGAAATATTAAAATTCATTAAAAAAAATTAACAATTCATTACACATTAAAAAAAATTGTTCAAAAAAAAACCATAAAATAAAATATTTAAACGGTTGGAGAGTCCCCGGAGTCGTCGTCGTCGGGATTATTATCCCGAAACATATGCGGGAAACATTTCTGCATCATCTTTTCCAACGAGGAGAGCTTCTTATTTGTAACTTATTGCTCCGTCCGTAGCTCTTCGACCTGGTGGTCACGGTCTTTCACCGTTTGGGTGAGCTTCTCGATTTCTACCCGTTACTCCGAAGGATAACGAGGAAGCGAGGAAGAAGATTCATGGGTCGGATGGGTGCCTAACCCAACGAATCGACCTTTCACTTGCCGGGTTTGCTGCGAATAATTATAACCGTTAATAATTAAATAACGAAATTAAAAAGAAAACGAAATGAAATTAAAACTTACCTCAAGTACAATATGGTTTATCTCTTCCCGGGATAACGAGTATGAGGTCGATCCGTCGATAGTGAGCTGCGATATTGAAATTTCATGGTCCAGCTTCGTCTTCTTGCTCTTCTCGACAATATCCCGCATCTCCAAGTCCTGTATCTGACCGGTTTTCTTGTTGGTGTGCCTCTGTTCGATGACTTTAAGATAATCGGGTCCGGAACCAGATTCTTTCGCCTGGGAAAATTTGTTAAGTTAAATAAATATAAAAAACAAAATTAGTAATAAAAAAATTGAAATTAAACTTACCATTTCCATCGCTTCCCGTTCGATGCTCTTTGCGCCCCCGTTGTGGATGTAGACCCATTTCTCGCCTCCTTGGCTCTTTCGGTTCTTCGACTGTTGGTCGGAGGTCTTTTTCGTCGCAGGCTTACTCCAGTACTCGCAGATGCCCTTCCAGACGTCGTCGTCAAGGTCCTTCGGCTTGTCTTTGTTGTACTTCCACTTCTGCTTCCACTCGTACATGTGCTTCGAGTACCAGTTTGCGGCATACTTGTCTAATGTGTCAATAACTTTGCGCGTATGATGAGAGTCCCACATGAACTCTTGCTACAATTAAAAAAAAAATATGTTACATTTCAAAAAGAAAAATCGACAAAATAAAGTAAAAAAGGAATAATAAATCAATAAATAACTTACCGCAAAATTCCGGTGCCACACGTCTTTCTCCTCGGCAGGCATGTTTGAATACTTCTCGTACGGTTTGTCCAACATGTTGTGGAGCATCCGTAATATCGCCTTGGTGATCTCAGTCGACAGCTTAAACCTGAAAACATTATAAAAAGATATAAATATGTTAAGTTTTCAAATCTAAATAAATTGAAGTAATATACAAAATTTATCTTACCAAGTCCCGTCCTCAAACTTCAAGTCGAGTCGGATGCAATGGCCCCGGTTCGGCTGTTGGACTAGCTCCTCGATCCGAATGTTGCTCCGAGCAGCGGATTGCTCGGAATTTGGGATATGAGTTTCTGAGCTCGAGAACGGCGTCCTTGGTTACCGCCTCCCAACTGAAGTACGTCCTCGTGATCCCTGCGGAAAACCGTGAATCGTTAGTAAATTAACAAAAATTTCAAAAGTTACCAAAAATTTTGAACTTGTCCAAAAACATTTTCCGAAAAAATTCAAATTTTCCGAGAAATTCAAATTTTCCAAAAAATTCAAAAATTAGGAAAAATTTGTTATTCCCAAAAAATTATAACAACGAATTTATTTAAAAACATTTTTATTACTTACAAATATTTTAAAAACGTTTTTATTACTTAAAAAATAACGTTTTTATTACTAAAACAATATTGTAAAAACGTTTTTAATATATACAAATAATTAAAAAACGTTTTTATTACTAAAAAAATATTTTAAAAACGATTTTAATATATAAAAATATTTTAAAAACGTTTTTATTACTATAACAATATTGTAAAAACGTTTTTAATATATACAAATACTTTTAAAAACGTTTTTAATATATACAAATAATTAAAAACGTTTTTATTATTTGAAAAAAAATCAATTGTAATTGTCTAAATACTTAAAAAAAATATATTTAGAAACGTTTTTAAAAAATCAAAAATTTGTTTTCTAAATCTAACAATTCTAAATCAACAATCTAATCACATAAACCCTAACTCTAATATTATTCTACATAACAAATTCTATTCTAACCACCTAATAATACACATAAATTGAATTCTAATAACCTAACTAATATATTCCCTAAAATCTAACAAGATCTAAAAAAAATTAAAGGAATTGATGAAACTTACATGGTTTTGAGAAGAGAGAGTTGAGAAATTGAAGAGAGAGTTGAGGAATTGAAGAAGAAATGAGAAATTGTAAGGAAGAAGAAGAGAGAAGAGATTCTCGGTGAGGAAGAAGAAGAGAGAAAAGGAGAAGAAAAGTCGGAAGAGAGAGAGAGAGAAGAGAGAAATGAGGAAAGAAACTTACGCTTTTGTCGATATATATCGATGTCCGTCGGAAAGCCGATGGAAAATAATTTCATTTACGCGGTTGATATTCCCGCGGTCTCAAAAATACCAAATCCGTTGGAAATCCGACGAAAATTTCCGTTCAACCTATTGTATATACATCATACAAGTGTTTGTAAACAATTTCCACAAAAAAACCTATACCCTATACCCTAAAAACATATTTGCCAAATCCGTCAGAAATTTACCCATGCTAAAAATGAATCCCTCGGCTAAAAATGAATCCCTCGCCTAAAACATAATCTGTCGGATTATGCTTAGCATTTTATTTTTGATTTCCGCTTTTGTTACACTTAGTAAATCAAATGTCTTAGTTTATAAAACTTTCACATAACTAATATATTACACATTACAATTCTAGTTCAAATATAGGTACATATTGCTCAAATGCAAAGTTTTTAATTAAAACTACTATGAATCCGATGATGAGTAATCTGATTCTCCTAAATCGGAAGTTTCCCCAAATTCGTCAAATTCTTCTTCTGAATCCTCAAATACCCGATCGTCTGCCTGTATGGTGAAATCAACGACATGGTCGACCTCAAGGGAATGCTTGATTGAACCAAAACCTACGGAGCTTTGTTGGAGGGGTTCATGATCAGACATCCCATGAACTCTACCTCTCGGGTTTATCGATGTGACTGTAACCCACGGGTCTTGCTTCTTTGTCACCCGAGGAAAAGGAATGTAGCATACCTACACCATGTAAAAATTTAACCACGGGAATGCAACAATACTAAATTTCTCAATTAACGTAAAAGAAAAAAACAAACTCGGTCTGCTTGTGATGCAAGTACAAATGGCTCGTATTTCTGGAGTTTCCTTCTGCTATGTAATGATGTAACACCAAATTGGTCGTGTTGCACACCGCTTCCTACTAATGGGTCGTTCCAGTCGCATAAAAATGCAACACATCTTAGACCGAGCATTTACGGGTACTGAACATCGAAAATCTCACGTACGACACCATAGTATACAAGATCACCAGACTGAGTTGATACACCGTAATCTGAAGTTGTCGCACTCCTATCATCCTGAAGAATCTTAAAAGCGTACCCCGTGTGCTATACATCACATGTGACTGCACGGTTCCTAGTGGAAATCGCACAATTTCTTCTAACCACGTGGGAAATGTTTGTCCGTTAGCCTTCTCTGTCGTGACGGCACAAATAAAATACAAAACGTCAAATAAATCATTCATTACATATGATGATAGTTAAAAAAAGGCAATTAAAAGACTTACATTATCTCTTAACCAACGTCCGAACTCTTCCTGTTTGAGCTCGATTAGCTCGTCCTCTGTTTTGTCCGGAAATGCAAAACGTTGATAATCCATATACATCATGTGAGATTGAAGCAATCATCACGTTAGTACATATATATAATCAAGAATCCAATAAGTAATTAATAATTTGGTTTAATATAATACCTCTCATATTCATCAACTCGTCGCAGTTTGTGAGAATATACATATGCAAATGCTCTCGCTCCTGTGGTGAAAGTCTCCGCTTCTTGCCTTTTCCACTAAGTCGTCCAATCTCTAAAAATATATGAGGAACATCGACCGGATATAAAGGTAGTACGCCTCCGTCATCATGTGGAGCTGCTCTACGACTCTTTGTTTTGACTTGTGATGGAAAGTAGAACTCGGCAAAATGTGAGGTTTCTTCATTGATGCTCTATGCGACGATAGAACCCTCCACTCTGCTCAAAATTTTCACCTTCTTCTTTATATGAAACATATATCGTTCGAAAGGATACATCCAACGGTACTGAACCAGGCCCCCAAGCTCTCCTTCTCGAGGGAGATGAATTGTTAGATGTTCCATAACATCAAATAAGGAAGGCGGAAATATCTTCTCCAAAGTGCAAAGGATTACATGTATATTATCCGCAAGATTGCGGATACCATCTGATGTAAGAGAGCGAGTACATATATCTCGGAAAAAGGCACCAATCCCTGCAAAATATGGATAACAAATGAATAATTAAATACTAAAGTATATATTGTGTAAAGTATTAACAAAATAATATAATGACTGTACCTGAAATTGCTTCGTGGACATTACGTGGTAGAAGACATGCAAAGGCAAATGGAAGGAGGCGCTGCATCACCACATGGCAATCATGACTCTTCATCCCAGTAAACTTCCCTTCTCCATGATCAACGCAGTTCCGAAGGTTAGATGCGTATCCGTCCGGAAATCTAACACTTTCGGAAATCCAGTAAAAAAACTCGGCCTTTGAAGGTTCATCCAAACGAAAAGCCGGAACCGGAGGCTTCCCGTTCCCTGTCACATGTAGTGCTCTACGAGAACAAATGTATGGCAAGTCCAATCTAGACTTCAGATTGTCCTTCGTCTTCCCTCTTGGACATTGAGAACGGTGTTCATAATGTTGTCGAAAAAATTCTTCTCAATGTGCATGACATCCAAATTATGCCTCAAGAGATGGTCCTTCCAATAAGGCAAATCCCAGAAAATACTCCTCTTGTGCCAATTATGAACGTTGCCACAGCTATCAACAGGATGATGTCCGTTACCACCACAATCAAAGGTGCTCTCTGCACCAAAATCTCTGAACTGAGTCAACAAATACTCACCATCTAACTCAGGAGGTGGACCATCAAATACTTTCCAGTTCTTCCTAAACAATGTGGAGCTCCGACGATAAGGATGATCGCTAGGTAGGAATCGCCTATGATAATCAAACCAAGATGTTTTGCGTCCGTGCTTCAATTGGAACACATCAGTGTTATCTTGACAGTACGTGCACGATAACCTTCCGTGCGTTGTCCATCCTGATAACATGCCATATGCTGGAAAATCACTAATGTTCCACATAAGTACCGACCGCATGATGAAATTCTGGTGACAAGAAACATCAAACGCTTCAATACCTTGGTCCCATAACATTTGCAGCTCATAAATAAATGGCTGCAAAAACACATCGAGTGATCTCTTCGGATGCTCTGGTCCAGGAACGAGAATGCTAAGGAACAAGAACTCCCTTCGCATGCACAAAGATGGCGGCAAATTGTAAGGTGTTACAATTACTGGCCACAAAGAATATTGTCTGTTGTGCTTCCCAAAAGGGTTGAAACCATCGATACATAATCCAAGGTATACGTTCCTCACCTCAAACGCAAAGTTGGGATACATTGATTGAAAATGTTTCCATGCTCATGCGTCTGACGGATGGGCGATTTGTCCATCTGTTGTATGCTCTGCATGCCATCTCATTGCTCTCGCTGTGCGCTCTGACTGATATAACCTCTTCAATCTCTCTATTAACGGCAAATACCACATCCGTTTATATGGCACTGGCACTCTTCCACCTGTTTCCTTATACCGAGGTTTGCGATAAAAACGGCATGTCGAACGGTCTGCGTCCTCTCTCCAGTAGAGCATACAATTGTATATGCATACATCTATCATCTGATACGGCAATCCTAGACTTTGAACAAGTTTTTGTATCTCATAGTATGATGCCGGTGACAGATTATCTTCTGGCAAAATGTCTTTCACAAAATCAGTGATTGCATCCACGCACTCCTCACTAAAATTGAAATCCGTCTTTATACCCATCATCCTAGTTGCAGTTGATAAAGGGGAATGTTCACCTCTACACCCATCATATAACGGATGTTTAGCTGCGTCTAACATATCAAAGAATCTTCGAGCTTCTAAGTTAGGTTCTTCTCCTCTATCTCCATACTTAGCAACCGATGGTATACTTTCACGAAATGCATCGTTCACCATCTGAACATGACCTACAGTACTTTGTACTTCCATTGTGGGTTCTTCTAAGCTAGCGTTATCCCCAATATAATGTTCACTAGTACTAGCATAATTATCCACCATTGTATAATTTTCTCCGTGATAATACCAAATCTTGTAACCCGGCATAAACCCATGACAATACAAGTGTGACCTTACTTCATCTATCACGATAAATCTACGATTCCCACAATTGGTACAAGGGCAGTAGATTTTACCATTTTTTTTCTTTCTTCTGCATACCTGCAAATACCATGAATTTCTGCAGACCTTCTTTGAATTCCTCCGTAACTAGGCCCGTATCCGGAATTTGATGAGGCTTGTCCATCAATGATCGAAAATAATTATAACGATTTGAAGAAGACATTTCTGTAAGGAATTATATAAGAGAGATTCTTTTTTGTGATTATAAATGAGGGGTGGAAACGTTTTTATAACGAAAAATTTGTGCATTTTCCGACGGATTTCCGACGGACTTAAAGTAGATATTATCGATGTCGGCAAGGATGTCGGCAACCATGTCGGCAACCATGTCGGCAAGGATGTCGGCAAATTCACCATCTGTCGGACATCCGTCGGAAAGCCGTCGAAAATTTCCGACAGATGGCCGTCGTCGGAAAATCCTTTGGCAGTATGTCGGCAACATCATCATTTCTCGGAAAGCCGTCGAAAATCCATCACAAGTGTCCGACGGATTATTGTCGTCGGAAATCCGTCGGAAATTTCCGACGGGTACTATTTTCCGACGGATTTCCGACGGATAATACGTTCGTCGGATAATCCGTTAGAAATTTCCGACGGGTACTTCTTGTAGTGCTATGACCAAGAAGAAGAAACCCAATGATAACCATCCTCCCACCCTTGTCCCACCTTCTCACACAATGACACTCATCCCTTGGAGGTACAATGATGGAGCCGTTGAGTACAAGGTAAAGCATTCCTCACCACCGAGCTTAAAAAGAAAGGGGAAGCCGGTCTTCAAGAGGTCATGAACAAGGTGCTCAAGCTTGAGCTCAAGGACCCACCATGGAGTGCTCATACTCCTCTCTCACCCGTCTAAAAGGGTAACCAAAGTCAAACTTAGTGACTTTAAACAAAGTGTTCTTGGGAGACACCACAAGCTTATCATTGTACATACTTTCTTTTCATGTCTTTCCATGCGTTCTTGTTCTTTTTGATCTTTTGTTAGGTGGTTGCAAGGTTCTTGATGGTAGCAAGGTCCTGGCAAGGCACATTGGTGTAGATGTGGAAAGATCTTCATTCATCTTCATTCATCTCCATTCATCTAGTTTCATTCCTCATTTGTAAGTAACTCTTTCCCTTTTAGTCTATTTGCATTTTTATATTTCGTTTTTGGTCTCTCTCTTGATCTTCTTTCACACCGAGACGTTGTGATTTAAGTTTGGGGGAGTGATATATCATGGTTTTTACCCTGTTTGTGCCTGATATATCATGGTTTTTTACCCTGTTTAAGCCATGATATAAGTCCTTTTATAGAGTCTTTTCTAGTGTTTTGTAGTATTTTAGAGTCTTTTGCAGGTTATAGCATGTTTGGAGCTTAATTGGAATTATTGGAGCTTTCTGGAGCATTCTAGAGCGAAACTGAAGTCTGATGACTAAGTGCCCGATCTGAGCAACAAGCATCGATCGATACCCCCTGGTATCGATCGACACTCATCGAAAATTCATGGGCCGCGACTTTTTCCAAGACTTAAAGAATTGCAAAAGTGCCTAGAAGACTTTGATAATTACAAGAAGACCCCAATTCGTGTTTTAGGTTATAAATAGGATTTTACACCCACTTGTTTAGGCTATGCTTTATTTAGCTTTATTTTTGATTACTTTGGTTTTAGAGAGACAAGTCTGAATCTCCCTTCGTCCGAGATCAGATCTCTAAACCCTTCTTTTTATTCTATTGATGATTTATTCAAACATGTTGATTGTTTCATTCTCCATGTCTGAGTAGATCCACTTTAGGTTTAGGGTTTTCTCATAAAGGATTTCTTTGAGTGCTAGGTTGATTATCTGTTTAGGA
The DNA here is from genome assembly GCA_002933935.1 of Eutrema yunnanense. Classification (NCBI taxonomy): domain Eukaryota; kingdom Viridiplantae; phylum Streptophyta; class Magnoliopsida; order Brassicales; family Brassicaceae; genus Eutrema; species Eutrema yunnanense. The sequence continues at coordinate 125,264 of PKML01043563.1, read as the reverse complement.
TTCACCATCTGAATTAGTTCTTCGCCTTAGGTTGTTCTCAAAGCTAATTCTAGGTTGACGAATCTGGAACTTAGATCTTAGGATAATTGATTAGGCACGAGAGTGCGATTAATTACCTGATAGAACCTTAGGTGAACAAATTGATTATTCGCAAAGAGATTTGGTTTAATTGATTTGTGAACATATCAAACCTGATTTAGACTTTAGGATTCGCAAAGAGATTTGGAATTCCTAGAATTTAGATTTAGATAGTTTTCGCAACGAGAGTTGGTTAGCTATATTTTAGTGATTTGAGTTCAAGAAACGTGCTTAATCTGAATCATGTATGTTAATTTAGCTGCATTCATTGATTTCCTGAGAAAAACCATGGGCCTATATTCTCTCCATTGATTTACTACACTTTTAATTTATGCACTGCTTTCAATACCATTGATCACTTAGCGTAATTCAACATCTAGAATCTATTGTGTGTTTCCTTGAGTCTTTGTGGATTCGATCCCTAGCTATATTACAACTACTGCTTTAGTACTGTTAGGGTATTAATTTGAGCATATCAAATTTGGCACCGTTGCCGGGGACTCAATTCGCCGTTAGATTTTAGCTAAGAAATTCGTCTAAATCGCCCGAGTATCGATCGATACCCTTGAGTATCGGTCGATACCCGTCGTCAACTTCAGTAACTTACGCTCTTCACTTCTGATTTCATGTGCATGCATAATCTTGAAACCAGAAGCAAAAAGAGCACTCCGCTAGTTGATCTATCACTGAAACAGCTAGCACACGTGGAACGCACAAACAGGAAAGCAAAGAAATCAGTTAAGATGAACAACAATCAAGTGGGGTTGGTTCGTGATGCTGCTGGAGCTTACAGAGACCAACAGGGTCAGTTGTACAATGAGCAAGGACAACGTCTGGATGGAGAGGGGATCGTCATTCCACCTGCTCATGTTGTCGCTCAGAATGTCGCTGGGAACGCGAACAATGCTGTGGTTAATCGTGGAAGAACGATTGGTGAGTACAACAGGCTGGATCAGTTTTTCGCCAATCGGTCTGCGATTCGTCCTCCTGCGTTCGAGAGGAACGACTTTGAGCTGAAACCTGCTTACTACACTCTAGTGGGACAGCATCTCTTTCATGGTCTTCCTCATGAACATCCAATGGACCATGTGGAGAAATTCGTGGACTTGGTCACTAGCATCAAGAGTAACGGAGTGTCCTACGATTATCTCTTCTGCAAGCTTTTCCCCTACTCTCTAGGTGGAGAAGCTACTTACTGGTTGAGGCAGCTACCTCCTGGATCGCTAACTAATTGGGAGGACACTAAGAGGGCCTTTCTGATTAATTTCTACGATGATGGACGATCTGAAGATCTGAGGAATAAAATCTCCACTTTTTCTCAAGGACCTACTGAGGCGTTCAAGGCTGCTTGGAC
>PKML01043563.1:98831-121078 GCA_002933935.1 Eutrema yunnanense | reverse complement strand
ATCGATGCAGACGTCCCTATTGATGATCAACTACCTGAGGAAGCCATCTACTTCATTGAAACTGTGCTTCAAATGAATTTCGCAGAGAATCAGCAATTTTCACGAGTTGCAGGTTTCGGTATCGATCGATACCCTGCTGGTATCGGTCGATACCCTGGCGATTCTGAAACTGTGTTCATCATTGATCACTCTGGTGTTTCTGAACACCATCTCATCGCTGCAGCAGATTCTGATAGTCCATGGTACGCTGATATTGCCAATTACCTCGCTGCAGATGCAGAGCCAAGACACCTCAAGAAGTATGACAAGAAGAAGTTCATGCGCGACATAAGGAGATTCTTTTGGGATGAACCTTATTTGTACAAGCATTGTTCTGATGGTATATACAGGAGATGCGTTGCTGAATCAGAGGTTCCAGATGTTTTGTTTCATTGCCATGGATTAGACTATGCTGGACACTTTGCCACTTTCAAGACAGTATCCAAGGCTCTTCAAGCAGGCTTCTGGTGGCCTACCATATTTAAGGATGCTCATACTTTCGTCTCACAGTTCGATGCTTGTCAAAGGAGAGGGAAAATCAGTAAGAGACATGAGATGCCACAAAATTTCATCCTTGAGGTTGAAGTTTTCGATTGCTGGGGCATCGACTTTATGGGTCCTTTTCCATCTTCACACAAGAAGAATCACTTCCTGGTTGCTGTGGACTATGTGTCCAAATGGGTGGAAGCGATAGCTAGTGAGAAAAATGACTCTGCCGTGGTTCTTAAGCTGTTTAAGACCATCATTTTTCCTCGCTTTGGAGTACCTCGAATTGTGATAAGTGATGGTGGCTCTCACTTTATCGACAAGGTTTTCGAGAGGTTGTTGAAGAAGTATGGTGTGAACCATCGTGTAGCTACTCCATATCACCCTCAGACAAGTGGGCAAGTTGAAGTCTCCAACAGGCAGATCAAGGAGATTTTGGAGAAGACAGTGAATGCTTCTACGAAGGATTGGTCTACGAAGTTGGATGATGCACTATGGGCATACAGGACTGCTTTCAAGACACCGCTGGGTACTACACCTTTCCAAATGCTGTATGGGAAAGCATGTCATCTTCCAGTGGAGATTGAGCACAAGGCTGCATGGGCAACAAAGATGCTGAACTTCGACATCAAGCCTGCTGCTGAGAGGAGATTGATTCAGCTGAACGAGCTGGATGAGATCAGACACCATGCTTATGAGAACTCGAAGCTGTACAAGGAGAGAACCAAGGCTTATCATGATAAGAAGATCATCTCCAGACACTTCGAGCCAAACGACCAGGTACTTCTGTATAACTCTCGTTTGCAATTGTTTCCTGGTAAACTACGTTCACGTTGGTCAGGTCCCTTCACAATCAAAGAGGTCAGACCACATGGTGCTTTAGTGCTGATCAATCGCAAGGGCGAGGAATTCACTGTCAATGGACAAAGAGTGAAACAATATTGGGCGAAAGCCGAGATTCCAACAGGGCAGATAATGCCTTTGGATGATGCACCAACAGCCTGAATGGCGTTACAGTCAAGCTATTGACGTTAAACGAGCGCTTGGTGGGAGGCAACCCACTGGTGAGTCTGTCTTTGAGTCGTTTTCCCTTTTATTTTCGTTCATTTTGTGTTTGTGTCAGGATAAACAAAGAGCAACTCGAAATCGCCCAAGCGTCGATCGATACCCCATTGGTATCGATCGACACCAATCGCGGATGAAAGTTCACCAAATCGCGGATGAAAGTTCACCAAATCGTGTGTCGATCGACACCAACTGTTCCAGAACGGTAATTTCTTGTTTCTCTTCGTTCTATCCTCTTCTTTTGTTTCTTTTACCTACTCTAGGCTAGATAACTCTGGGGACAGTGTTGTTCAAGTCTGGGGGAGGTGTCTGCTGACATTGTTTTTGTTTTTCTTAGAGTCAGTCGTTTTATCGAGTCAAAACGTTTTATTGAGTCAAAACCTGTTGGAGATAATGATCTTGTGCTTGAACCTATTGATTTGATTTTGTTTTTGAGTGCACAGTGTTACAGGACCAGCTCTAGATCGACTAATGAAAAATCTAAGGACTGACCAGTTGACTAGAAAACATCCATGTCTCCAGCAGAGTTCTTCTGAAACCTGAGCCAAATTTTTGCACTTCATCAATATGGTTAGTGTTTTTAGAGCTTGATTCATCATTCATATCTGATAAAGGAACCCATGTGTTTAGAATTATGGTATCTCTCTCCCCTGTTATAGGGGGAGAGAAATAAGTCTGGGGGAGAGAAATTGATACAACAAGTGTGTAAAAGGGTGGTTCCTTGTCATGATATTGTCTGGTAAAGAATCTAGAAGGTTCTTGAACATTAACTGCAGCGATGAAACTGGCGATGAAGGTTTTACTTGAACAAAGCTGTGGGATAATGTATGGAGTCTGGAAAAGCTGCGAAAGTCTACGGAGAAGTACATGGTGGTTAGATCAAAAGCTGGTTAGGTGACATTTGGGTACATGGAAAGAAGGTCATTTCGATGGATCATGAACAGGTGAGTCTCTGCGTTTTCAAACCTCTTTCTCTGGTTTAGACTTCTATTTGCTTGAGGGCAAGCAAAAAGCTAAGTCTGGGGGAGTTGATATATCATGTTTTTTACCCTGTTTAAGCCATGATATAAGTCCTTTTATAGAGTCTTTTCTAGTGTTTTGTAGTATCTTAGAGTCTTTTGCAGGTTATAGCACGTTTGGAGCTTAATTGGAATTATTGGAGCTTTCTGGAGCATTCTGGAGCGAAACTAAAGTCTGATGACTAAGTGCCCGATCTGAGCAACAAGCATCGATCGATACCCCCTGGTATCGATCGACACTCATCGAGAATTCATGGGCCGCGACTTTTTCCAAGACTTAAAGAATTGCAAAAGTGCCCAGATGATTTTGATAATTACAAGAAGACCCCAATTCGTGTTTTAGGTTATAAATAGGATTTTACAGCCACTTGTTTAGGCTATGCTTTATTTAGCTTTATTTTTGATTACTTTGGTTTTAGAGAGACAAGTCTGAATCCCCCTTCGTCCGAGATCAGATCTCTAAACCCTTTTTTTTATTCTATTGATGATTTATTCAAACATGTTGATTGTTTCATTCACCATGTCTGAGTAGATCCACTTTAGGTTTAGGGTTTTCTCATAAAGGATTTCTTTGAGTGCTAAGTTAAATTATCTGTTTAGGAATCACCATCTGAATTAGTTCTTCGCCTTAGGTTGTTCTCAAAGCTAATTCTAGGTTGACGAATCTGGAACTTAGATCTTAGGATAATTGATTAGGCACGAGAGTGCGATTAATTACCTGATAGAACCTAGGTGAGCAAATTGATTATTCGCAAAGAGATTTGGTCTAATTGATTTGTGAACATATTAAACCTGAACTTTAAAGCTGATTTAGACTTTAGGATTCGCAAAGAGATTTGGAATTCCTAGGATTTAGATTTAGATAGTTTTCGCAACGAGAGTTGGTTAATTATACTTTAGTGATTTGAGTTCTAGAACCGTGCTAAATCTGAATCCTGTTTGTTAATTTAGCTGCATTCATTGATTTCCTGAGAAATACCATGAACCTATCTGCCTCCAACTGAATTTACAACACTTTTACTTGCAATCTTGTTTTCAATTACATCTATTGATTTAGCGTGTTTCGAATCTATACAATCTATTGTGTGAAATCTTGAGTTCTTGTGTTCGACCCCTGATTTACTGCAACAACTGCTTTAGTACTATTTAGGGTATTAAATTGAGCATATCAATTTTGGCGCCGTTGCCGGGGACTCAATTCGCCATTAGATTTTAGCTAAGAAATTCGTCTAAATCGCCCGAGTATCGATCGATACCCTTGAGTATCGGTCGATACCCGATGTATATTTCAGTTACTTACGTTCTTTATTTCTGTTTTCAGGTGCATGCCTAATCGGGAAACCAGAAGCAAAAAGAGCACTCCGCTAGTTGATTTATCACTGGAACAGCTAGCACTCGTGGAACGCACAAACAGCAAAGCAAAGAAATCAGCCAAGATGAACAACAATCAAGTGGGGTTAGTTCATGATGCAGTTGGTGCTTACAGAGACCAAGATGGTCGGTTGTGCAATGAGCAAGGACAACGTCTGGATGGAGAGGGGATCGTCATTCCACCTGCTCCTGTTGTCGCTGAGAATGCCGCTGGGGACGCGAGGAATGTTGTGGTTAATTGTGGAAGAACGATTGGTGAGTACAACAGGCCATATCAGTTTTTCGCCAATCGGTCAGCGATTCGTCCTCCTGCGTATGAGAGGAATGACTTTGAGCTGAAACCTGCATACTACACTCTTCTGGGACATCATCTCTTTCATGGTCTTCCTCATGAACATCCGATGGACCATGTAGAGAAGTTCAAGGACTTGGTCACTAGCATCAAGAGCAATGGAGTGTCCTACGACTACCTCTTCTGCAAACTCTTCCCCTACTCTCTAGGTGGAGATGCGACTTACTGGCTGAGGCAGCTACCTGCTGGATCGCTGACTAATTGGAAGGACACTAAGAGGGCCTTCCTGATTAACTTCTACGATGATGGACGATCTGAAGATCTGAGAAATAAAATCTCCACCTTTTCTCAAGGACCTACTGAGGCGTTCAAGGCTGCTTGGACAAGATTCAGATCGTACCAGAGAGATTGTCCACATCACGGATACTCTGATGTGCAGCTGCTGGGTATCTTCTTTAGAGGAGTAGATTGGAGGTATCATATGGGTTTGGACGCTTCAAGCAATGGTAATTTCAACACCAGATATCCTTAGGACGCTTATGTGTTGATTGGGAACTTTGCATCTAGCAGCAGCACAAAGAGTGCAGATTTTGAGCGCAAGAAGCTGGCTAGTAATCATGATGGGTCGCAGATCGCTGAAGTTAAGGCTCAGCTGGATTCTATGCACAGTCTTCTGCTGGGAAAGACAACAAAAGCCGTTCATTTTGCTGAATATGTTGAAGTGTTCAACGAGGGTGAAGCAGAAGATGTCAACTACATTGGTGGTTCTGGCTTTCAGGAACAGAGGAACCAATTCAACAACAATAGGAGCTTCAACAACAACTTCCAGCAAAGAGGATTCAACCAGAAACCTGCCCAGAACAGCGGTTACACCAGGAACTACGGAAGTCCTTCTTACGAGCCTGTGACTGCTAACACATCAGAGAACAAGATTGAGGCCATGCTTGAAACACTCGTTCAAGGACAGCAACAGATCACAGTGACCTTCAATGGTAAAATGGACGCCATGTAAAAAGATCTGAGTGGAAGGATCGATGCTCTTGGTATTGGTCAGAGGAAGCTGGAAACTCAAGTAGCTCAGACTTCAGAAGGTTCGAGAATACAAGAAGGTTTTCTTCCAGGAAAAGGAGAGAACCCAAGGGCCCACATCAATTCCATTACCTTGAGAAGTGGTAAAGAGGTCACCTCAGGAGCGAGAGTAGACCAAACTGCTGAAAATTTCGAGTTGTCTGGCGATGAAGACACTGAAATCGCCAAAGCATCGATCGACACTACCTAGCATCGATCGACACCGATCAAAATTCTTACACGGGAAAACTCAAAATCTCGTGTATCAATCGATACCCCCCCTGTATCGATCGATACCGAGCCTGAAAACGATGCAGTACTTGAGGTTACGAAGGAGAAGCCTAAAGCGGTACCAGAGAGGGTCTACATACCGAGGATACCTTATCCCAGAGCTCTTGGGAAGACTAAGAAAGAGATAGAGGACACTAGATGCAAGGAAATTTTGGACAAGCTGGTTGTTGAACTTCCTTTCATCGATGCTATCAAAACTTCTGCAGCCTTCAGGAGATATGTCAAGAAGATGGTTTCCAGCAATGTGAACCTTGAAGACGGTTGTCTGATGATCACTCATGAGTGCAGTGCAATCCTAAACAACATGATCCCAACAAAACTACCAGATCCAGGGAGCTTTGTCTTGGATTGCACAATCGCTACTGACAGGTTTGAGCGTTCTCTTTGTGACCTTGGCTCAAGTGTCAACCTCATGCCATACTCGGTTGATAAGAGAATGGGAATGACAGACTTCACTTCTACGAGAATCTCACTGATACTCGCTGATCGTTCAGTTAGACTTCCAGAAGGATTGCTCGAGGATGTTTCGATTATGATTGGAAATTGTTTAATCCCAACTGATTTCATTGTCTTGGAGTATGATTCGGAACCCAGAGATCCTCTCATCTTGGGAAGGCCATTCCTAGCAACAGCTGGGGCTCTGATTGATTGCAGGAATGGGAAGATATCTCTTAACATTGGTGAGTTGGTCATGACTTTTAACATGGAGAAGATGATGAAGAGACCAACCATCGATGGACAGACTTTCTTCGTTGATACCTTATGTGATATTGCTGAGGAGTACTTCTTGGATATGCATCTTGAGGATCCATTGGAGAGGGCATTGGTCTATTCGGCTGAGTCAGAGGTTAATGCGAATGATGCTGCTGCTGAATACGGGAAGATGCTCGATTCAGCACTGCCAGTATCGATCGATACTCACCCAGTATCGATCGATACCCTGAGGCCAGAAAGAAATTTGGCCGAAAGAACTAAGCAAGCTGCTGGGCTTGGAGATTGGAGCGAGGAGAAAGCTCCTAAAGTGGAACTCAAACCACTTCCTGCGAATCTGAGGTATGGTTTTCTTGGTCCTAATTCCACGTTCCCAGTAATCATTAATGCTTCTTTGAACAACGCAGAGGTTACCTTACTGCTAAGCAAGCTGCGCAAGTATCGCAAAGCTCTTGGCTATTCTCTTGATGATATTACAGGTATATCACCGGACCTGTGCATGCATAGGATTAATCTTGAGGACGAGTCAAAGGCTTCAATTGAGCATCAAAGGAGGCTAAATCCGAACCTGAAGGAGGTGGTTAAGAAAGAGGTCATGAAACTCTTAGATGCAGGAGTTATCTATGCAATCTCAGATAGCTCTTGGGTCAGTCCAGTGCACGTTATTCCTAAGAAAGGAGGGATAACCGTGGTGAAGAATGACTAGGATGAGATGATTCCTACAAGGACTATCACTGGACATCGAATGTGCATTGACTACATGAAGTTGAATGAAGCTACACGGAAAGATCACTTCCCATTGCCATTCATTGACCATATGCTGGAGAGATTGGCTAGCCATCTCTACTACTGTTTCCTTGATGGGTATTCAGGTTTCTTCCAGATTCCTATCCATCCAGATGACCAAGGGAAGACCACTTTCACGTGTCCCTATGGCACATTCGCATACAGGAGAATGCCATTTGGATTGTGTAACGCTCCAGCCACTTTTCAGAGGTGCATGATGTCTATCTTCACATACATGATTGAGGATTTCAATGAGGTGTTCATGGATGACTTCTCAGTTTACGGACCATCATTCAAAGACTGTTTGGATAATCTGTGCAAGGTGCTCCAGAGGTGTGAAGAGAAACACTTGGTCCTTAATTGGGAAAAGTGTCATTTTATGGTTCAGGATGGCATCGTACTTGGGCACAAGGTCTCTGAAGCTGGGATCGAAGTTGACAAAGCCAAGATTCAAGTCATAACAAGTCTCCAACCACCGACTTCTGTGAAGGATATTCGGAGTTTCCTTGGTCATGCTGGGTTTTACAGGAGGTTTATCAAGGATTTCTCCAAGATAGCACGCCCACTCACTGCTTTGCTGTGAAAGGAGATCAAATTTGATTTCACACCTGATTGTCTTGTAGCCTTTGAGGAGATCAAAAAGGCTTTGGTGAGTACTCCCATTGTGCAACCTCCTGATTGGACTCTGCCTTTTGAGATCATGTGCGATGCTAGTGACTTTGCTGTTGGGTCAGTTCTTGGTCAGAGGAAGGATAAGAAGCTGCACGTCATTTACTATGCCAGCAGGACTTTGGATGATGCTCAGAGGAATTACAGCACCACAGAGAAGGAACTACTTGCAGTTGTCTTCTCCTTTGAGAAATTTCGATCCTACTTGATTGGGAGCAATGTGGTTGTTCATACCGATCATGCTGCTCTCAAGTATCTAATGAATAACAAGGATCTCAAGCCTCGTCTTTGTCGTTGGGTTCTTTTGCTACAAGGATTCGACATCGAGGTTAAAGACAAGAGAGGCATAGAGAACGGAGTCGCTGACCATCTCTCGCGAATGCGGATCGATGCAGACGTCCCTATTGATGATCAACTACCTGAGGAAGCCATTTATTTCATTGAAACTGGGTTTCAGATAAATCTCGCAGAGAATCAGCAATTTTCACGAGTTGCAGGTTTCGGTATCGATCGATACCCTGCTGGTATCGGTCGATACCCTGGCGATTCCGGACCTGTTTTCATTGTTGATCATCCTGGTGTTTCTGTAAACCATCTCGTCGCTGCAGCCGATTCTGATAGTCCATGGTACGCTGATATTGCCAATTACCTCGCTGTAGATGCAGAGCCAAGACACCTCAAGAAATATGACAAGAAGAAGTTCATGCGCGACATAAAGAGATTCTTTTGGGATGAGCTTTACCTGTACAAGCATTGTTCTGATGGTATATACAGGAGATGCGTTGCTGAATCAGAGGTTCCAGGTGTTTTGTTTCATTGCAATGGATCCGACTATGCTGGACACTTTGCCACTTTCAAGACAGTGTCCAAGGCTGTTCAAGCATGCTTCTGGTGGCCTACCATGTTTAAGGATGCTCATACTTTCGTCTCACAGTGCGATGCTTGTCAAAGGAGAGGGAAGATCAGTAAGAGACATGAGATGCCACAAAATTTCATCCTTGAGGTTGAAGTTTTCGATTGCCGGGGCATCGACTTTATGGGTCATTTTCCATCATCACACAAGAAGAACTACATCCTGGTTGCTGTGGACTATGTATCCAAATGGGTAGAAGCGATAGCTAGTGAGAAAAATGACTCTGCAGTGGTTCTTAAGCTGTTTAAGACCATCATTTTTCCTCGCTTTGGAGTACCTCGAATTGTGATAAGTGATGGTGGCTGTCACTTTATCAACAAGGTTTTCGAGAGGTTGTTGAAGAAGTATGGTGTGAACCATCGTGTAGCTACTCCATATCACCCTCAGACAAGTGGGCAAGTCGAGGTCTCCAACAGGCAGATCAAGGAGATTTTGGAGAAGACAGTGAGTGCTTCTAGGAAAGATTGGTCTACGAAGTTGGATGATGCACTATGGGCATACATGACTGCTTTTAAGACACCACTGGGTACTACACATTTCCAAATGTTGTATGGGAAAGCATGTCATCTTCCAGTGGAGATTGAGCACAAGGCTGCATGGGCGACATAGTTGCTGAACTTCGACATCAAACCTGCTTCTGAGAGGAGATTGATTCAGCGGAACGAGCTGGATGAGATCAGGCACCACGCTTATGAGAACTCGAAGCTGTACAAGAAGAGAACCAAGGCTTATCATGATAAGAAGATCATCTCCAGACACTTCGAGCCGAACGACCAGGTACTTCTGTATAACTCTCGTTTGCAATTGTTTCCTGGTAAATTGCGTTCTCGTTGGTCAGGTCCCTTCACAATCAAGGAGGCCAGGCAACATGGTGCTATAGTGCTGATCAATCGCAAGGGCGAAGAGTTCACTGTCAATGGACAAAGAGTAAAACACTATTGGGCGAAAGCCGAGATTCCAACAGGGCAGATAATGCCTTTGGATGATGCACCAACAGCCTGAATGGCGTTACAGTCAAGCTATTGACGTTAAACGAGCGCTTGGTGGGAGGCAACCCACTGGTGAGTCTGTCTTTGAGTCGTTTTCCCTTTTATTTTCGTTCATTTTGTGTTTGTGTCAGGATAAACAAGGAGCAGACTCGAAATCCCCTTAGTATCGATCGATACCCCATTGGTATCGATCGACACCGATCGCGAATATACGGTTCATCAAGTCGATTTAAGCCTGGTATCGATCGATACCAGGTTGTGTGTCGATCGATACTCGATGTTCCAGCAAGGTAACTTCTGGTTTCTCTTCGTTTCTTCTATTCTTTTGTTTTCTTTTACCTACTCTAGGCTAGATAACACTGGGGACAGTGTTGTTCAAGTCTGGGGGAGATGTCTGCTGACATTGTTTTTGTTTTTCTTAGAGTCAGTTGTTTTATCGAGTCAAAAAACGTTTTATTGAGTCAAAACCTGTTGGAGATGATGATCATGTGCTTGAACCTATTGATTTGATTTTGTTTTTGAGTGCACAGTATTACTGGACCAGCTCTAGATCGACTAATGAAAAATCCAAGGACTGACCAGTTGACTAGAAAACATCCATGTCTCCAGCAGAGTTCTTCTAAAGCCTGAGCCAAATTTTTGCACTTCATCAATGTGGTTAGTATTTTTAGAGCTTGATTCATCATTCATATCTGATAAAGGATCCCATGTGTTTAGAGTTATGGCATTTCTCTCCCCTGTTATAAGTTGATAAATAAGAGCATAAAAGATTGAAATGATTTTCGTCTCAGTAGAGGGTTAGGAAAATTCCAGCGATCCCATTATTCTACTTAAGTGGGAATGATCACACAAGGAATTGGAAGCGAGGCTAAGATTTTCCTATGATGCCATTATTCGCCTACATCCTTTGATACATAGAGAGGGAAGAACCGGGGATTTGGTGGCAAACACCATCAATACTCGCGTCTCATACCTTGATGTGTATATGCAAAGCTGAAAAGAAAAGAAAGAACATAATAAGAAATAAGTATGGGGGAGAGAAAGTGATACAAAAAGTGTGAAAAAGGGTGGTTCCTTGTCATGATATTGTCTGGTAAAGAGTCTAGAAGGTTCTTGAACATTAGCTGCAGCGATGAAACTGGCGAGGATGGCTTTACTTGAACAATGCTGTGAGATAATGTGTGGAGTCTGGGAAAGCTGCGAATGTCTACGGAGAAGTACATGGTGGTTAGATCGAAAGCTGGTTAGGTAACATTTGGGTACTTAGGAAAAGGATCTCTGCAATGGTTCGTGAACAGGTGAGTCTCTACGTTTTCAAACCTCTTTCTCTGTTTAGTCTTCTATTTGCTTGAGGGCAAGCAAAAGGCTAAGTCTGGGGGAGTTGATATATTATGGTTTTTACCCTGTTTATGCCATGATATAAGTCCTTTTTATAGAGTCTTTATAGTAGTTTGGAGTCTTTTAGAGTCCTTTACATGTTTTAGCACATTTGGAGTATTATTGGAGATATTGGAGTTTATGGAGCATTCTGGATAGAAACTGAAGTCTGATGACTAAGTGCCCGATCTGAGCAACAAGCATCGATCGATACCCCCTGGTATCGATCGACACTCATCAATAATTCATGGGCCGCGACTTTTTCCAAGACTTGAAGAATTGCAAAAGTGCCCAGAAGACTTTGATATTTGCAAAAGACCCCAATTCGTGTTTAGGCTATATAATTAGGTTTTCAGCCATCTGTTTAGGCTATACTTTATTTTGTTTTGGTTTAAGAGAGAACTTGGTGAGAAGAGAGCAAAGTCTGAATTTCCCTTCGTACGAGATTCAGATCTCAAACATCTTGTTACTCTTTCTTATTTTATTGAGTATTTATTCAAACATGTTTATTGATTCAATTTCCATGTCTGAGTAGATCACCTGTTAGGTTTGGGGTTTTCTCATAGGGATTTCTTTGAATGCTAGGTTGATTATCTGTTTAGGATTCACTATCTGAATTAGTTCTTCACCTTAGGTTGTTCTCAAAGCTAATTCTAGATTGATCACCTAGAACTTAGATCTTAGGATAATTGATTAGGCACGAGAGTGCGATTAATTACCTGATAAAACCTAGGTGAGCAAATTGATTATTCGCAAAGAGATTTGGTCTAATTGATTTGTGAACATATTAAACCTGAACTTTAAAGCTGATTTAGACTTTAGGATTCGCAAAGAGATTTGGAATTCCTACGATTTAGATTTAGATAGTTTTCGCAACGAGAGTTGGTTAATTATACTTTAGTGATTTGAGTTCTAGAACCGTGCTAAATCTGAATCATGATAGTTAATTTAGCTGCATTCATTGATTTCCTGAGAAATATCCTGAACCTATCTGCCTCCAACTGAATTTACAACACTTTTACTTGCAATCTTGTTTTCAATTACATCTATTGATTTAGCGTGTTTCGAATCTATACAATCTATTATGTGAAATCTTGAGTTCTTGTGTTCGACCCCTGATTTACTGCAGCAACTGCTTTAGTACTATTTAGGGTATTAAATTGAGCATATCAGGGAGGGACCGGTGTCTAATCATGTGTTTTATGATCTTATTTTGCCTTCTGCATCTTGAGTCTCATGCATATCATGCATTTTCAATAAATTTGAATTTTTTTGAACTTTTGTGCATTCCATATAGGATTGAGTCTAGATGCATAGCATATAAGGTAGTTATGCATGAGCACTAGGAGCAATGATATATTTTCCTTGTAAAGTACCATATTAAGAGCTTAGTCCAATGCCATTGTTGCTAGTTGCTAGATGCTTTGATCTCGTGTAGAAATTAAGAACGAACCATGTCTTGATCTCATGTCTTATTGTTCTTTCCTTGATTGAAGCAAACCTTGACTTGAATTCAACCCCATATAAGTGATAACCTTAATTTTGACTTGTAATTATTGTGTTTATGGATTTTTGGATGGATTCGTGGATCACTTCATACATACTTGGATAATCTTTTTCCTTTCACCACTCTTGTTTATCCAAGTAGCCATATCCCATCATTGGAATGGTTTCCCCTACCCTAACCTCAAACTTCTTTCTAGCCAATGATATTCGTGTGTGATTGGTGAGGCCTTCTTTCGAGCAAACTTGGCAAAAAAATGTTAGGTTTAGGGCGACAAGGAGGAATTTTCATGTAGATTTAGCTCCATCATAACGGAGTTAATCTAGGAATAGGCTAGATAGGTTGGCGGTTTGATGCAGCGCATCTCAATACACTCGAACACCGACTCTCTCTCTATTTCATTACGTGGGCTTTGTTTTTATGTTAAGCGTTTATTTATTACTTGGGCCTTAAGGTTCTTGCGTTGGTTTTCCTTTTCCTATTTTGTGTAGGGTTCTAGTCTATCCTTTGAGTATTTATAGTGCTTCTTATGTTTGTGAGACGATCATCATTGATTAAACTAAAAACCCTAGAGCTTTCAAGCTTCTTTATTTCTCTTGAGTTTCGGCTATTCTTTGAATCAACGATTCTCGAGTTCGTGTTTGTTCGTTCATTCAAAGTGAATCAACGAACTAAAGGCCCTCCTCTTGTTCGGCTATTCCCGGGAATCAACGAGCAATAGGCTTATCTGTGTTAGGCTGCGCCAGTTTGGTATCAGAGACAGAGACGTTCCTGTCGTGTTTTTGATTTCCTGCATACAATGGCCCCTAAACGCAATACCCAAACCTTTGATGAAGACAAACGTGAAGACCACAACAACGAGTGGGCTGAGCTTCGTCAAACCCTTTTAGCAATGCAAGAGAACATTCAGAACACCATTGTCAATTCAATCCATGAACTGGCTGAGGTTGTAATCCAGAACCAGGTGCCGCCTCTTGAATCTGACAACGAAGGATCTGAAGATTCTCGCACCAATCCTTTTGCTCGGGATCGTGATCGTAATCGTCGGCAATATCGCAACAACAACAACGATCGAGGCAGAGGAGATCGTGAAACTGAGCATCGTGCACAAGGAGATCATGGTGGTGATGATCGTAAGTGGGAGTTGGGCTTTAAGCTTGACATACCTGAGTTCCATGGCAGCGTGCGCGGCGAGGAGCTGTTAGATTGGCTTGTCGCGGTGGAGGAAGTCATGGAGTTCAAACAAGTTCCAGAAACAAGGAAAGTTGCGTTGGTGGCAACTAAGTTTCGGGGACGAGCAGCATCATGGTGGATGCAGCTGAAGGTAACACGCGCTCGGACGGGAAAGGAGAAGATTGCGACATGGCCACAGTTGCAGAAACATTTGAAGCGTTCGTTTCTTCCACAGAATTATGACCGCATGATGTACACAAAGCTACAAAACTTGCGTCAAGGACCTCGCTCTGTTGACGAATATGCGGATGAATTTTTTCTTTTGATTACGCGCAATGAGATTTTCGATAGTGAAATTCAATTGGTTTCGCGCTTCATTGGCGGGTTGCGACCACAAATTCAGAATGCATTAGTACAATTCGATCCTAGTAGCTTGGCGGAAGCTCATCGAAGGGCTGTGGCGTTCGAGCAACAATTCAAGGCAAACACCACATGGAACACGAACCAGCAACCTAGACCAACGGGGGTGGGACTCACAGAGAGTAACAAACCATCGCCCCAACCGCGTGATGGAGAAGACGGAGCCAAGGGACCGAGTACAGCGACGGAAACTCAACTTCCGAGACGCTCGTCTCGACCTAACGCCTTAAGATGTTTTACGTGTGGAGAGCCGGGTCACCTCATGACAGCTTGTCCGCAAAAACATAGGCGCGGGTTGCTGATTGATGAAGCAAAGTAGGATGAGTTTGATGATGAAGTTGAAAATGAGAGTGGCGATAGCAATTTGCCGGAAGAACGCCATCTTGGTGACGTGGGGGCCTTGCTAGTGACACGGGTGTGTTTAGCTCTGGTGGTGAGTGAAGAACCATGGTTACGAACGAATATTTTTCAATCAACGTGTACGATCAAGGGGAAAGTATGTCATTATGTGATTGATTCGGGAAGTTGCCGTAATGTAGTGTCAGAGGAAGCTTGCCGAAAGTTGGGTCTTCATCGTGAAAATCATCCTGCCCCTTGTACGTTAACATGGTTAAAAGAAGGCACAGAGGTACGGATTAGTCAACGAGCTCTAGTGTCTTTCTCCATTGGACAACATTACAAAGACAAAATATTTTGTGATATCGTGCCTATGGATGTGAGTCACCTCTTGTTGGGTCGTCCGTGGCAATATGACCGTGATGTCTCTCATAAAGGGAAGAGTAATGAGTACAGTTTTATGTTTTCAAATCGCCGAATTGTGCTAGTGCCCAGCCCCGACATCACCTCGTTTCGCCATAAAAGTCATGACACAGTTGTGGATGGACCTGAAGTACATCCGAAAACGAGTGTGTTGTTGTGTTCCCAAACAGCTTTTGAGACAGAGTTTCAAGAGACGGGTTTCGCGATAGTGCTTTTAACGGTTAGTGAGTTGCCATCTACATCACCACAGCCACAACCGTGGATCACTAGTATCATAGAAGAGTTTGCAGATGTATTTCCTCAAGAGTTGCCACCGGATTTGCCTCCACTTCGTGATATTCAACACCACATTGATTTGGTTCCAGGAGCGAGTCTCCCTAATCGACCGCATTACCGAATGAGTCCCCAAGAACATGAAGAGCTTCGGCGACAAGTGGAAGAGTTGGTGGCAAAGGGTCACGTTCGGGAGAGCCTTAGTCCTTGTGCGGTGCCTGCTCTCCTTATTCCAAAGAAAGACGGGTCATGGCGTATGTGCGTGGATAGTAGAGCTATCAATAAAATCACGGTTCGTTATCGTTTTCCTATTCCACGTTTAGACGACTTACTGGATCAGATTGGGAAGGCGGTGATATTTTCGAAGCTAGATCTCAAGAGTGGGTATCACCAAATTCGTATACGTCCCGGTGATGAGTGGAAAACGGCCTTTAAGACGCGAGAAGGTTTACTTGAGTGGATGGTGATGCCGTTTGGGTTGTCAAATGCACCAAGTACATTCATGCGGGTTATGAATCAAGCTTTAAGACCGTTCATCGGAAAATTTGCCGTGGTATACTTTGATGACATATTGATCTTTAGCTCATCACTAGAAGACCACCTGAACCATGTCCGACAAATTTTGATGGTGTTGCGACGTGAAAATATTTTTCTGCACGGCAGAAGTGTGAATTGGGAGTGGAGCGTGTTCTTTTCCTTGGATATGTAGTCTCAGCTGCGGGATTGTCAATGGATTTGATTAAGGTTGAGGCGGTAAGGTCCTGGCCGGAACCACGTACGGTCTCAGAAGTACGTAGTTTTCATGGCCTTGCATCGTTTTATCGTCGCTTTGTGCCACATTTTAGTTCGATCATGGCTCCTTTGACAGATTGTATGAAGGACAACAAGTTCGTATGGACCACCGAGGCTCGTGACGCGTTTGAACAGATTAAACACAAACTCACTACAACTCCAATTTTGGTGTTACCCGACTTTGAGCTTCCTTTTGAGTTATATTGTGACGCATCTAAATTGGGGATTGGTGCGGTGTTGAGTCAACAGTCTTTACCCGTGGCGTATTTTAGCGAGAAACTTTCAGGAGCTCGGAGTCGTTATAGTACTTATGATGTTGAGTTTTATGCTGTGGTTCAAGCCGTGAAGCATTGGCGTCATTATCTTGTTCATCGTGACTTCATCCTATTCACAGATCACGACACTCTTAAGCACCTTGACAGTCAAGTTAAGGTTTCGTCACGACATGCGTCTTGGATAGCATATTTACAACAATTCACGTTTTCTATTAAGCACAAGTCGGGCAAGTTGAACCGTGTTGCTGACGCATTGAGTAGGCGTCATACCTTGTTAACGACAATGCACGTTGTTGTTCCGGGTTTTGCTTCCTTCTCGGATCTATATGCTACCGACCCATTCTTTAGCCTAATCATGGAGGCAGTTGCCGAGGGCACACGTTCTGATTTTACACTCACAGACGGGTTTCTTTTTCGTGGTGTTCAGCTTTGTGTTCCCGATTGTAGTCTTCGTTTGAAGTTGATTGAGGAGTTACATACGTAGGGTCATGTGGGACGTGACCGAACTCTGCAACTTGTCTCGGCTTCTTATTTTTGGCCGACACTGCGGCGAGATGTGGAGAGATTTGTGGAACGTTGCCGAGCTTGTCAATTAGACAAGGGAACAGCTTCTAATCCTGGTTTATACCTTCCGTTACCGGTTCCCACTCAACCGTGGACAGATGTGAGTATGGATTTTGTGTTGGGGCTTCCTCGGACTCAGCGCGGTAACGATTCCATCTTTGTAGTTGTGGACCGTTTCTCTAAGATGGCTCATTTTGTGCCTTGTAAGCGGACAACGGATGCGGTGCGTGTTGCTCAACTATTTTTCCAGGAAATTTACCGACTTCATGGTCTTCCTACATCTATTGTGTCAGATCGTGATACGAGGTTTTTAAGTCATTTTTGGCGCTCGCTTTGGAAAATGCTTCATACGAGTCTTGACATGAGTACGGCATATCATCCCCAAACCGATGGACAGACGGAGGTTACTAATCGAGCTTTAGGAAATATGTTACGGTGCCTTGTCGGAGATAACATTCGTTCTTGGGAAGCTCGCCTATGTCAGGTTGAATTTGCTCACAATCATGCTACTAATAGGAGTTCCGGGTTCAGCCCATTCGAAGTTGTTTATAGCTTGCTTCCTCGTGGTCCTCTTGATTTAACAAGTGTTCCTGACCCTCGACGTCTTCATGGTCGCGCGATGGAATTTGTGGAGGCGTTGAAAAAGACGCATCAGCTTACACGTGACCAACTTGAACAATCTGCTACCCGGTACAAGTCACAAGCGGACGCGAAACGGCGTGAAGTAATTTTCGAACCAGGTGACATGGTGTGGGTGGTGATAACTAGGGACCGAATGCCGGCACATGAGTACAACAAGCTTCGCTCCAGAAAGATTGGTCCGGTCGAAGTTCTTGAACGTATCAATGACAATGCTTACCGACTTCGCCTTCCCCCTCACCTTAAGACGTCAAATGTATTCAATGTCAAGTTTCTCTCCAAGTTTCGTGGCGATAACAACGATCCAGATTCATAGACGAATCTTCTCGTACCTAGGGGACCTGATGCAGCGCATCTCAATACACTCGAACACCGACTCTCTCTCTATTTCATTACGTGGGCTTTGTTTTTATGTTAAGCGTTTATTTATTACTTGGGCCTTAAGGTTCTTGCGTTGGTTTTCCTTTTTCTATTTTGTGTAGGGTTCTAGTCTATCCTTTGAGTATTTATAGTGCTTCTTATGTTTGTGAGACGATCATCATTGATTAAATTAAAAACCCTAGAGCTTTCAAGCTTCTTTATTTCTCTTGAGTTTTGGCTATTCTTTGAATCAACGATTCTCGAGTTCGTCTTTGTTCGGTCATTCAAAGTGAATCAACGAACTAAAGGCCCTCCTCTTGTTCGGCTATTCCCGGGAATCAACGAGCAATAGGCTTATCTGTGTTAGGCTGCGCCACGGTTCTTGGTTTAAGTTTGGGGGAACGGTTTGGAAATTTGGTGAACGGATGTTTTTAGAATAGATTGTGGAATGGGAAAGATGAATAAGGAGAATGGAAAAGGGGATCGAATTTATAGATTGGTTGGTGCAAAATTATAAGACTAGCTCTAAGAATAAGATAGTCTCAAGAGATCCAAAGAAAAAGAAGAAAGCCGAAAAGGCCAAAGCATCAAAGAAGAAAAAGAGGCGTGAACAAAAATGAAGAAAAAGGAGAGCTAAGTCACAACGAAGAAGCACCAAACCATGAGAACAAGGAAGAAGAAGTTGATCCCCGAATGAGAAGAAGGTGAAGTGAAAGGACAAGAAGCATGTGTGGGTTTAAGAAGGCAAATGCCTTAAGATGAAAAGGGTAGCTTTGGATGTGGGCACAAACGGGTTAGAAGGCTTTAGGCTAGAGACACTCTAGGCATTTGGGTAGATGAGAATTCTCCCTTGTATGCATATGTTGCCTTTTACCTTTAGCATTTTGCTGAAGTTTGCTCTTTCCATGAGAGGTCCTTGTACTTGATTACCCATGCATGATAATGAGATCATCTTCATCTCATAACCTAACCATTAGCCAAACGAATTCATTTGATCTTGCATAAACATGATTCAAGCCTATTACACTTAATCAATGTCAAGAGGTTGGAAGATATGAAAGTTTGTGTAGGTTGATGTTCGAATGTAAGTCATGCAAGGACAAGTATGGCTACTCACTTTTGAGTAAGTTTGTTTGATCGTATCAAGAAGTTTGCAACTTGGACATTGGAATTTGATTCTTTTTATGGCAATTTTGGATTTGAGCTCCCATTTTTAGTCTTCTCCCTTTCTTTATTCTTGTTTGCTTGAGGACAAGTAAATGTTTAAGTTTGGGGGAATTGATATACTCATATATTGCATGTTTTAGCATACATTTCACTTAGAGCTTTGTGTCATTTACATGCATAATCATAGTTTTGTCTTGCATTTAGGTATCATTTAGAGAATTAGGACATTTTCATTAGGTCTAGTGAGTTCTTGCATGTTTTGGAGTACTCTCTAGGTGATTGGAGGCAGTTTGGCTATATTTGGAGAAATGGGCCGAAGTAGAATGCAAAGACCTTCCGAAACGCCGGAAAGATGTGACTGGACGGAGGCCCTGCGATCTGAATCAGCTTTCATAACCTTCATGGAAGTTTTAGAGGAGTGAGTTAGCTGTCCAGAGGAGTTTTAATAAGGTCATTCGGACATCTGGTTCGGGAGTTATCGCGGTTTTAAGGAAGACGTATCTGCATAGCCGAGAAAGCGCACATTGCACCATCGGCACGGTCTAATCGGGTCGGTCCTAGCTCAGGGAACTCGACCGACCAAAGCACACCGCCCAGATGATGCTCAGTTACAGACAAGACCAATCTGAACCGACCAAGATCCACTCGGTTAGCTCCACACGGTCCAAACATCCAAGTTACATCACCAGCCGAAGTGACTCGAAGATCAGGCCAAATAAAGACCTTCTCGTGCCCAGCTTAATCTGAGGTCTTCATGAAAGTCATAGATAATCGAGCTGAAGTTCGGTTAGTGGTAGTTTCATGTCATTCAGATCGGCCGTTCAAGAGATATGGCAAATATAGCAAGGACGTGTCTGTCTGGCATCCAAACGAGTTCTGCTCCAAATAATACGTCTGAAAGATCAACCCAGACGAAGGGTTTCCACTCCTATTCAGCTTCTACATTCTTCATAGCAGTTGTATATAATTGAGTTGGCTGTCTTGTGGAGTTGGATTCAGGTCATTCGGATGTTAGGTGCAGGAGTTATGGCCGATTCACTGAAAACGTATCCAAGTTTCGGCTGGGTCAATACCCGGTTTGTTCCGGGTTGACCCATTCCGACCCAGCTCCAGAAAACAATTTTAAATATTGTTGAGATCCATTTTTTAGATCTATCTCCTTTTTATGTTTTTTCTCTCTTTTTCTCTCAAGAACAAAAACCTCTCTTTTTAGGGTTTTTGAGATTTTTCCCAAGGATCTTTTGATTTATGAAAGTTTGAGTTTAGTTCTTGTGTTCTTTCTCTAATCTATCATCTTCCTAATCTCTAATCATGATTAACAACACCTCTTTCACAAGATTTGGTGTGTTCTTCATGACACTACAAGAAAAATGTACATTAATAGCGTCGTGGAAATGCTATTATAACCCTATTATAGCGTTTCCATGTTGGCCGTGTTTGCCGCTGTTATAAAAGACCCCCCCCCCTACGATAGCGAAACGTTTTCATGCTATTATATGGTTGATCTACAATAGCGTAGAATTATTTGCCGTTACATATTTAATAGTAGCATAATATTATTGCCATTTTAGTTTATATAATAGCCTTAATTATATGCTCTTTTAAATTTAATAGTAGCATCATTTTCGTGCTACTTTATTATTTATAGTAGCGAATTATTTTCGCCGTTACATATTAAATAGTAGCCTAATATTATTGCCATTTTAGTTTTTATAATAGCCTTAATCATATGCTCTTTTAAATTTAATAGTAGCGTCATTTTCGTGCTACTTTATCATTTATAGTAGCGAATTATTTTCGCCATATTGGGTAATATAACAGGTTTTGATATGAGCCGTAATAAATTAAGTCAGTTTGTAACATGAAATTGGAATTATACAAAAAAATTGAAAATTATGTTCTAAACATTATTCATTACCAACACATTCAACAAGTTCAACTCATTCAACAAGCACTAGTACATAAAACATAACCATGTCTTGAAACATAAATACCATGTCTTGAAATCAAGGGAAAAACAACTAAAGAGCAAGAACAATTTCAAACCGACCTATCTTCTTCAGATGTCTTCATTTCTGCAAGCAAAAATTATATCATATAACAAACTGATATGAATAGAAACGACAACCAAATGACCATAAGATTTACCTCAGTTCAGCACATGACCACTTTGTCCTTTGGCCATGCAATAGATGAACCAAGTGCATCTTCCATAGTCTCGATCTCAGAAGATGTCCTCCACACTGCTGCACTTTTGATCTTCACAACATCAACCCAAACACGAACTGCATTTGGCCCCAAGGTAACAAAGTGAACAACTTGTTCTGGGTTGTTAGAAGCTGTTCCGCAACGACCCGTTTTTTACCGGTTATATCCATGAGCTTGCACTTCTGATTTTCATTTGTGTTGACGACATTACGCTGCACAATGAAAAAAAACACAAGTTCCAGACTAACCAACCAATACCACAAAACATTCCAGATATCAAGCTTTGGTAAGTTAGAGAAGAGTTGAAGGAAAATACCAAAGATTTCCGTATAGGAGAAGCTGGAGGTGCTTTAGCTTTCGGTGCAGGAGATTTTTTGGGTGGTGGAGGATGGTCAGGAGAAGAACTTGGATCTGTTGTGGAGATATCAAATGGAGCTGCTGTCGATTTCTCAAGAGATTTCTTTGCTGGTGGAGATTGCTGATGAGGAGACATTGTATCTGGTGGAGATTCCTGAGGAGAAGACCTTGTGGCTGGTGGAGTTTGCTGACTTTTACGAAGTCTCACTTCTTTCTCTCGATCAAACTCAACTCTATTGGCAGGCCATGCTATGAAAGACTTCAAAGCATCCGCCATGTTTGTCATTTCAGTTGTAGGCCTCCAGAGAAATGCTTCTGGTGCAAGCACCACATCCACATAAACTTTACCTGCGTTTGGGCCGAGTGGAAGACCATTAACGGAAGCTTTCGGGTCTCGTGCCTGCCAACGGCCTATAGCAACAAGTTCCTCATTCGATGCCCAATCCATCAGTTGGCATTTGTTCTTTGAACTTGCGCATGGGCTCTGTGAAACACAATCACAATACAATCCAAAAAAATGAGAACATACAGAGTGAACTATACATGTGACATTCCAACACTAAAGAAATCATTACCTTAGGCACAGTCTCTTGCTCAGCGCTCCCATCATCAACACAACAATCTGCAGGCCATGCTATGATATGTCCAACAGCGTCCGCAATACTATACATCTTAGGCGC
>PKML01043563.1:73401-92788 GCA_002933935.1 Eutrema yunnanense | reverse complement strand
TATTCTGACTTTGTCTAGCAACTGAACTTGTCTGAAACCGTTGCCCATTCACAATGTAGCCAGTATATGAACGTGCGCTACTACGTGGCCCATATGCCAGCCACTTTAGTCTATCTTCATGTACTTCTGAATCAAGAGGTACCTAACAAATACAAACAAGTCAGTGTGTAAGCCATCATCAAAAAGTATAGACAGAAACCTGTAATCTAGTTAAGTTAAAACTTACATGTTCCTTTAGCCAGGTTGCAAAATGTTTAGTATGCATATTCCATAAGACTGTAGCATCGCGATAACATCTGACATTAGACTCTTGTAGGTATTGTAAGTACATGCTACAATATATAATAAAAAACTATTAGTTCAGTGATAATTTAGAAGGAAATACAAACTGTGATCACAAATATAACACAACCACTTACTCGACATACTTATCCACCAAAGCCATATTCTGAATGACAGCGAGATGAGCTATTTTTTTCTCTGTTTCAGTCAGAGTAATTGGAGTGGCTGCGGATATTGGACGACCCTCTAGAATAGAGCTACTCTCATACTCTGTATTTCTCTCAGGTTTTTCCATCACACTTGTGGTCTTTTTCAAGAATTCACTACAGAACTGCATACATTCTTCACCGAGATACGCCTCAGCCATACAACCCTCTGGTCTTGCAGGGTTTCGTACATAGTCTTTCATAACTTTCATGTATCTGCACAAAGTTAGCAACAAAGAGTCATATCAATTCACTCATATCTACTTTGCTAAAACTCTAAACAAGACAAGATAATGCAATCTACCTTTCAAAGGGGTACATCCATCGAAAATGCACTGGTCCACATAGTCTAGCTTCTCTTCCTAAGTGTACAGTCAAGTGCACCATGATATCGAAGAAGCTTGGTGGAAAAAATCTTTCAAATATGCACAGAGTTTCTACTATCTCAGATTCCATTAGAGAGAGCTGCTCCCTATCGATAACTCGCTGGCATAACTTGTTGTAGAATGCGCATAAACGCATAATACCTATCCTCGGACCATTAGGCAGTAAGCCTCTAAGTGGAACTGGGAGAAGCAGCTGCATCAACACGTGATAATCGTGTGATTTCAGACCTGATACCTTGCAATCCTCCATTGATATACCTCTCGATATGTTAGAACAGTAACCATCTGGTCCTCTGAATTCAACAAGTCTCTTACAAAATATTTGTTTCTCTGCCTTTGTCAATGACCATGGAGCTGCAGGAAAGTATGTTCTTTTTCCTTTCATTACAGCATGTAAATCCTTCCGGATACCAAGCTCTTCCAGATCTTTCCGAGCCTTAAGTCCATCTTTTGATTTCCCACAGTGCAACAGTGTAGATACTATGCTTGAAGCTACATTCTTCTCCACGTGCATTACGTCTAAGGTATGCCTCACCGGAAGTTCCTAATCATCACAAATATAAACCAGAATGAAATATGTTAAACAAAGCCAAGTTGATCAATTGAGGAAAGAATGTTTAAACAATAGATACATACCTCCCAATAAGGAAGTTTGAAAAAGATCGACCGTTTCTTCCATCTTGATAACTCTTCCTCGTCTATTTCTTCTTCCTCCTCAGAATCACTTATTTCATCCTCGCCATCTGAGTTTGATCGTAATGGTTCAATCCTTTTCCTCTTCCTTCCACTTTCTTTAACATTCCCAAATTCATTCTTTAAGTTTTTCAGAATCTGAGAGATGTTACGACCTGTCAAAATCCGACCCTTGCACCCATGTTCTGCTTTTCCATCAAACCATGCTTTCTTAGACCGATAACTATGTGTCGGTGGCAAACCCTTTCTATGGCCCATATACACATGTTTCCTGCTATGTTTCAACCATAAACTATCAGTGTGTTTCCCACATAAAGGACAAGCCATCTTACCTTTTACTTTGCAGCCTGCTAGATTACCGTATGCGGGAAAATCACTGATTGTCCATAAGAGGATAGCTCTAAGCGTGAAATTACTTCTGCTGTATGCATCATAAGTTACCTCTCCCTTCTTCCACAGATGATGTAGATCTTCTACAAGGGGTTCAAGGTAGACATCTAAACTGTTTCCAGGTTGGTGCGGACCAGGAATCAGTAGGGTAAGCATGATGTTATCTTTCTTCATGCATAGATCAGGAGCCATGTTGTAATTAACCATCAACACTGGCCAGCAACTGTAGGTAGAACTCCTCATGTCGAATGGATTGAATCCGTCAGTTGAAAGTCCAAGACGCATGTTCCTTTCTTCAGTGGCAAAAGAAGGGTACTTGTTGTTTATTTGCTCCCAAACAACAGAATCTACTGGGTGACGCATTTTTCCATCGGTACTCTTGTTGCTAGAATGCCACCGTAAGTCTTTCGCCATTTCCTCGGACCTGAACATCCTCTTCAAGCGTGGTATTATCGGAAAGTACCTTAATACTTTTTGAGGAACACCCTTTCTGACTTCACCAGTACGCCTGTTAGTCTTCCATCTTGAAGCCTTGCATTTTGGACAACTCTCATGTTTCGAGTACTTTTTCCTGAAAACACAGCAGTCATTTCCACACGCGTGAATCTTCTGATAGCCTATATCAAATGACTTCAAATATTTCTTCACATCATACAATGATGTGTGAAGAACATTATCAGCTGGTAACATATCAGGCAGTGTCCCAAGGAGCTCATTGAAGCTTTTATCTGACCACCCATTCTGAGTCTTGAGTCTATACAGAGACACAATAGCTGAGAGCTTGCTATGGGTTGCACCGCTTGGATACAATGGTGTCTCGGCTTCTGCTAGCTTTGTTAGAAACTCATCTTCTCTCTTGTCCTCACCCTCTGCAACCTCGCATAAGTCAACCTTCTCCACTATAACCTCATCTAAACATTCAGCAGCTCTGAATAGTCG
The DNA here is from genome assembly GCA_002933935.1 of Eutrema yunnanense. Classification (NCBI taxonomy): domain Eukaryota; kingdom Viridiplantae; phylum Streptophyta; class Magnoliopsida; order Brassicales; family Brassicaceae; genus Eutrema; species Eutrema yunnanense. Next base: position 89,892 of record PKML01043563.1, on the reverse strand, counting down.
AACAATCTCATCGTCCCACAGATTACTCTTACTTTGACTTTCACCCTCTGATTCAACTTCTCCATGATGATACCAATCCTTCGCCATCTTGTAAGCCTCATCCATTCCTCTTGTTACAAGATGATACACTACAATGCTCCTTTCATGATGATCTACATTCCGGTAGTCTCTACATGGGCATATAACCATGTCACTGTCTCCTACCACCGCAGACACCTCATAAACAAATTTCCAGGCACCTCTCTCGTATGCAGGATCAGTTCTGTCGTATGAGAGCAAAGAAAATCATTCAAAAACTGTTAGAAGTCTCTCTTACCCCTTCTGAACAATACTCAATATATAACGTTTATACCTGCAAAGGTGCACCCAGGCCTTCTCAACCATTATATGTCTTTACCTTAATACACCCATAAGCAGCTTAAGTAAACCCTTAACCAGATAAACTCAAACAGACAAGAACAAAAGCTTTAACATCACAAATCCACAAATCAAACAGCAGATTACATAACAACACAGACACATTCATCTCACAACTCAAACATATGCATTCAACTCACAGACGAAAACAATCACAACAACTCACAATGAGGCCACTATGACTAACCTGTAGAAGCTACGGTAGATTGATGTTGTGATTTGAGCTCGCTTTCAACCAAACAAACCTTCTGTCACACGAATTTTATCTCAGCTACACATGAAAACAAAGAAATCAAAGTAGTTAGGGTTCCAGAATCAACATTAACAATAGGTTCAACCAGATCTGAAGCCTATACGAACCCTAGCTCGAAAATTGAATTGGGAACGATGCAGCTTACCTGTAGAACCACAGACCTCGATAGAAATAGATTGTGTCCGGTGACGAGTTTCGTGGTGGCGGAGGCCGTCAGTGTTTCAGAAATCTTCAAAGGGGTTATGACCTTACGGAGAAAACGGAGTGAGAACGAGAGATACGAAGCTTCCTATGAAATCGACGCCGACGGAGAAAGAGATTGTGTCCGGCGACGAGTTTCGTGGTGGCGGAGGGCGCGACGGCGCGTCTGAGTTTCGTGCTGGCGTAGGGCTTTTGTCGGAGAAAACTAAGTGAGAACGAGAGAGAATTTTTTTTTTCTTATGTTTTTTTTTTAATTCTCCACAGACTTAATTATTTAGACGCTAAGTGTTGTGATTTTTGTCTAAGTCTTGGCGCCTATTTTTCGGATTCCCGCTTAACGAAATAACGGGATAGCATTGAATTAATGCTGTAATAGTGCTATCCTCATCTGTTGTTAACACCCATATTTAAATAAAGACTAAACTCTAATTTTAATTATATATGTAAAACATTACATTATATATTTACTTATTTAGATTATGTTATATGTATTAGGCAAAATCATTGTATATTAATTCCATTATAAATTAGAAAATTACAAATAAATTATATTCTATGCCCTAAACTCTATACACTAAACCAAACTCTTAATTCTATACAATTAACCCTTAACCGTATGCCCCGAACTCTATGTCAATTGTAAATAGAAAAAAAAAATATTGCAAGTGTTGAATCCTAAACACTATACCCTAAACCTAAACTACAAACCCCAATGCCCTAAACCCTAAAGCTTAAACCTAAACCCCAAACCCTGAACCCAAACCCTATACCCTAAAACTAAACTAGAAACCCTAAATCATAAACTCTAAACCTTAATGATACAAATTAAATCATAAACCAAAAAAACAAAACAATAATTTTAAAACTCTAAACCAATAATTTAATTATTATATATACTCAAAACTAAATTCCAACACTTATAATGTTAAATATTTCAAAAAATTCAAATCTAATCATTTTAAGCCTAAATCATTAAACAAGAAAATGATTTAGGCTTAAAATGATTAGATTTCAATTGGGTAATTACAAAAAAATAATATTTCACATAACATAAACCTTAAACGCCAATGCCCTAAACCCTAAATCAAATATTCCAGATTTAATTCTTCTTTTATGTATAATTTTTTTAAAAAAATTTAGACATTAAGAGACAAATTTATTGTATATTCCATTATTAATTGGGTAATTACAAAAAAAAAAATTTCACATAACCTAAACCCTAAACGCTAATGCTCTAAACCCTAAATCAATTATTCAAGACTTCATTCTTTTTTTATGTATAATTTTAAATTTTGTATTTATACATTAAAAGACAAATTTATTGTAGATTCCATTGTTAATTGGGTAATTACAAAACATTATATTACAAAACATAAAACATAAACGAAAAGAAAGAAGAAGGATGGAATGCAATGCCCAATATTCCACTTATGAAGCTTGCGTTTGTTGACATCATCAGCTCCGATGTAGGTGAGTTCGTAACCAGTTAACCTGCACAAAAATAACAAATATCCCAGGGAACAAATCAGCGAATAAAAAAGGAATGATCATACACGGCGAAAAACAGAGGCTTTCATAGGAGAAAGACAGGGAAATGAATGAAAGGAGAGCAGAAATCCCAATCCATCAGTTGGCATTTGTTCTTTGAACTTGCGCATGGGCTCTGTGAAACACAATCATTCAGAAATTGTTAGTAGTCTCCCTTACCCCTTCTGACTAATACTCAATATATAACGTTTATACCTACAAAGGTGCACCCAGGCCTTCTCAACCATTATGTGTCTTTACCTTAATACACCCATAAGCAGCTTAAGCAAACCCTTAACCAGATAAACTCAAACAGACAAGAACAAAAGCTTTAACATCACAAATCACACATCCACAAATCAAACAGCAGATTACATAACAACACAGACACATTCATCTCACAACTCAAACATACGCATTCAACTCACAGACGAAAACAATCACAACAACTCACAATGAGGCCACTATGACTAACCTGTAGAAGCTACGGTAGATTGATGTTGTGATTTGAGCTCGCTTTCAACCAAACAAACCTTCTGTCACACGAATTTTATCTCAGCTACACATGAAAACAAAGAAATCAAAGTAGTTAGGGTTCCAGAATCAACATTAACAATAGGTTCAACCCGATCTGAAACCTATACGAACCCTGGCTCGAAAATTGAATTGGGAACGATGCAGCTTACCTGTAGAACCACAGACCTCGATAGAAAAAGATTGTGTCCGGTGACGAGTTTCGTGGTGGCGGAGGCCGTCAGTGTTTCAGAAATCTTCAAAGGGGTTATGACCTTACGGAGAAAACGGAGTGAGAACGAGAGATACGAAGCTTCCTATGAAATCGACACCGACGGAGAAAGAGATTGTGTCCGGCGACGAGTTTCGTGGTGGCGGAGGGCGCGTCTGAGTTTCGTGGTGGCGGAGGGCTTTTGTCGGAGAAAACAAAGTGAGAACGAGAGAGAATTTTTTTTGTCTTATGTTTTTTTTTAATTCTGCACATACATAATGATTTAGGCGCTAAGTGTTGTGATTTTTGTCTAAGTCTTGGCGCTTATTTTTCTATATCATATTGTTGGCTCCAAAACACAATTTCGGATTCCAGCTTAACAAAATAACGGGATAGCATTAAATTAATGCCGTAATATACTACCCCACCCAAGCTAACCACCTACAACAGCATTTAGCGAAATCGTGCTATCCTCATCTGCTGTTAATACCCATATTTCTTGTAGTGTGATTAGTGAGTAGTTTTTTAGGATTTGAGGATTTTGTAGATTTAAGGTGATTTGATGGATGATTAATGCTGTCTAGGATTAGATTATATGATTTTCCTTATTGATTAGTGGTTTTAAAGTTAGATCTAGCTTGAAAAAGTAGATCTATATCATAAGGCATTTCATGCACATAAGGTGTTCGATGAAATGCCTTGATGAACTAATCAAGAGATATTCATTTATAGCCTAAGAGATTAGTTGTCTAGAGTGATTATTTGTTTGATCTTGAATGTTTAGACTTAAAGCTTGCTAATTAGTGATTCACAAATGAGAATTTGATCTTGAATTAGTGATTAGCAAATTAATTAATGCATTGAGAAAGGATTAGTTAAGATTAGTGATGTGCTCATGGACAGAAGGTTGTTTGATCTTGTGTTGTTGTTGATTCTAGAAATGGTCATGAGCACATCATTAATCTTAACTAATCCTTTCTCAATGCATTAATTACTTTGCTAAATGGTCAACCTCAAAAGGGAAAATTTCTAGAATCAACAACCACACAAGGTTGACCATTTCGGAAGTGGATATAATGATGTGCCCATGGACAGCATCAAAGATGAGCTTCTACATGAGAAAGCTTTAGTTGCACCGGTTGGACCCATGACTCGTTCTAGAGCCAAGAAATTCAAAGAAGCAATTAGAGGAATACTTAACCACATTTGGAATCGACCAGATCAGATGGCCCAAGATAGAGAAGATGTTATTCAGACCTCATTGGTTTCAATACATGCCCAAGGAGATCAACAAATGGGCATGTGATTTATTTGTGCTCGTTTTCTCTCCTCTTTGGTTTTGTCCCAATGGGTTTTCCAAAGAGAGGTTTTTAATGAGGCAAATGGATAACATTCTAATAACCCATTTATTGATCAAAGCCCATGAACCATCAAGTCCAAATCTCGACCAAGGAAGGGCAAGATTCATCTTTTCAAATTCAAACTTAGTTATAATTCTTTGCTAGTTTTCGAGATGAGTTAATGTTCTAGTTATACTTCATTTGTTTTCTTTTTATACCCTTTATATATTGGCCTATTTGCAAAAATACCCTAAGTCAAAGCTAAAAATACCCTCTTCCTCTCCTCTTTTTCAGAATCCCACGAATTACCCTTTAAGAATCTGGGTATTCACGGAAATGCCATTCCTCAGACTGCTGTTAGAGTTTAACGTTTTTTTCAAAAGACCAAAAAATATTTCAGATCTAACTTAATTACGGAAATGCCATTGCCATCAATTCTCAACCTCCACGACAACCACCATCGTCGACTAGTTAATGCAGTAAGTAACCCATTTTTTCGCCATTAAAGCCCAAGAATAGAGCTCGGACTTCCTTTTCGCGAGTTCTCCTCTCCGATTTCTCCCATTTCAAATCGATTTTCCGATTCAAACTTACCGAAATCATTTTTTATGGCATAAAAATGGCAAAACACGACTGGACTTGCGGGATTTCGGTGATATTAGACGTTCTGGGTGCTCGACGAGGGTGAAAACAAACTCTAAACGGATATAGGTACGAATTTTTGCATATCGTCGATTTTCAGATCTGAGTTGTATACTCAGACTGCTTTAGAAGTCTGATGAAACCCACATGGTCAACGAAAGGGTAGTTTTGCAATTCACTTTTAAATACTCAGACTGCCATTGAAGTCTGGTAATTTCCTTTGAAAACAAAAAAATCAAGAAAAATACTCTAATCGAGGTAGGGTAGTTTTGCAATTGACCAAAAACTTGACTTTTTATTCAGACTTCATATCCAGTATTTTGGAAAAATGAGCGACTTTGACCGGAAGTTGACTGTTTTTTCAGACGGAATCAGAAGTCTGAAAAAAAACAGGGTAGTGGTAGTAATTGACCGATTTTTTTCAAAAATTGACCAAAATGGGGGAAAAAGTATCAGACTTCTTTGGCAGTCTGAATAGGAGGCAAAAATTTTCAGACTTCTATGGCAGTCTGAAAATGATGAAATCTTTCAGACTGCTAAAGAAGTCTGATATCGAAGATTTTGGTCAACGCAAAAAACACACCAATTTCTGTCAGACTTCTATCGCAGTCTGAAGGATTTCTTTAGAGTGCCCTGGAAGTCTGGGAACGAAAGTCAAACTTCGGTCAATTGCAAAACTACCCCATAATGTTTTCAGACTGCAGGAGAAGTTTGACAAACGTGAGACTTCTCTGTGAAGTCTGACAAAAAAAAGTCAAAATTTTGGTCAATTGCAGAAATACCCTTTTTCTCAGACTGTGATAGAAGTCTGCTTTGATAACTTTTCGTCAGACGGCATCCGCAGTCTGCTTTGTAACATTCTAATTGCAAAAATACCCTCTTTTTCAGACTGCCATAGAGGTCTGACGTACTGTTTGTCAGACTTCTATGGCAGTCTGGATTGACAAATTTTTTAAAACCGTTTTTTGTGTATATTTGTGATGAATTTCGTTGATTTTAAATTTTTTTATATGTGTGTTAGTTGTATATGTTCCTCTTGCGTTAGTTTTACATGCTTATGTTCGGTAATTATTTTTAAATAATTTTTTTAATAATTCTGGCAATGTTGCTAATAGAATCAGACTTCGCGAAAAAGTCTGATATTTCCATTAAGATCGCTAATGTTATTTTTCCATGATTGTTTTTACAGATAATGGTGCATCTACCTGTTAATTTTGGTGAATGTGTTGTGAGAGACCAGATTTGTCATTTTGTGGTGGATACTCTCAAAGAATGGCGGTTTATCACTTTGGGCGATCGTTCTACATATTTTGAACTTGTTGAGATGGTACAAGATTATATGCTGGACAAGAAAACCGAGTTGGTGGAGTTATCATATCCGTTACCGGAACCACTCTTGCAACAGATCGGTCCGGATAGCCCTCCTATTTATGTCACAAATGATAGGCAAGTAAGGAGCATGGTCGAGTTAGCTAGTGCGCATTTAATCCGTCTTTGTGTCTCGAGCCGATCCGGTTTGGCATATCAAGATGCGGGGAATCACGATGTAAAAGATGAAGATGAAGATGAAGATGACGAAGACAAAGACTGGGAAGACGAAGATGTGGGCTCAGTATCAGATGATTCTATTTGTGGTGGTGGTGATGGTGGTGATGATGGGGGTGTTGGTGGTGGTAGTAATGGGCCAGAGCAAGTTTTCAAGAAACACGCTGAGTCTTACTATGATGGTGTAGATTATAGCATGTATGGGAAAGTGGGAGATGAAGATGAAGATGATAAAGAAGATGAAGATAATAAGACTTACGAGTTGCAGCGTGTGGCTGAACGATTTACAGGTCGAGGAAGAAATTGGTCCGACGGCATCTTTCTCGGAAAGTGTTTTGATAGCAAGCAAGATCTTATATCAGAGCTGCGTTTGACGGCGATAATGAGGAAGTACCCATATACAGTAGATAAGTATGACAAGAGCCTGTCTGTCGCTAAATGTCTTGTGGAAGGAAGCAACTGGAAGCTTCGAGAGACTGTCAAGAACGAACCAAACAAGTTTTGGGTGATGATCTACAATAGAGCCCACACATGTTCAACGCTGGACCGGAAGGCTAAGAAAAAACGTCATACTCCGCGTTATATTGGTTGGTTGTTTCTAGAATGCTTTGGAATAATTGAGAAGATTACACCAAAGCATGTCTTAGTATCAATGAACAAGCAGTATGGGATTAAGATGAGCTACACAACCGCATACAGTACGGAATAAGAAGTCTGAAAAAAAAACAGGGTACTGGTAGTAATTGACCCAAATTTTTCAAAAGTTGACCAAAATAGGGAAAAATGTTCAGACTTCTATGGCAGTTTGAAAATGATGAAATTCGTCAGACTACTAAAGAAGTCTGATATCGAAGATTTTGGTCAACGCAAAAAATACACCAATTTATGTCAGACTTCTATCGCAGTCTGAAGGATTTCTTCAGACTGCCCTGGAAGTCTCGGAACGAAAGTCAAACTTCGGTCAATTGCAAAACTACCCCATAAAATTTTCAGACTGCAGGAGAAGTCTGAAAAATTTCAGACTTCTCCGTGACGTCTGACAAAAAAGTCAAAATTTTGGTCAATTGCAGAAATACATTTTTCTTTTTCTCAGACATCTAATGCAGTCTGACAAAAAAGTCAAAGTTTGGGTCAATTGCAAAAATAGCATTTTTGTCAGACTGCGGTAGAAGTCTGCTTTGATAACTTTTCGTCAGACGGCATCCGCAATCTGCTTTGTAACATTCTAATTGCAAAACTACCCTATTTTTCAGACTGCCATAAATGTCTGACGAACTGTTTATCAGACTTCTATGGCAGTCTGGATTGACAAATTTTTTAAAACCGTTTTTTTGTATATTTGTGATGAATTTCGTTGATTTTAAATTTTTTATATGTGTGTTAGTTGTGTATGTTCCTCCTGCGTTAGTCTTACATGCTTATGTTCGGTAATTATTTTTAAAGAATTTTTTTAATAATTCTGGCAATGTAGCTAATAGAATCAGACTTCGCGAAGAAGTCTGATATTTCCATTAAGATCGCTAATGTGGTTTTTCCATGATTGTTTTTACAGATAATGGTGCATCTACCTGTTAATTTTGGTGAATGGGTTGTGAGAGACCAGATTTGGCATTTTGTGGTGGATACTCTCAAAGGAGGGCGGTTTATCACTTTGGGCGATCGTTCTACATATTGTGAACTTGTTGAGATGGTACATGAGGATTATATGCTGGACAAGAAAACCGAGTTGGTGGAGTTATCATATCCGTTACCGGAACCACTCTTGCAACAGATCGGTCCGGATAGCCCTCCTATTTATGTCACAAATGATAGGCAAGTAAGGAGCATGGTCGAGTTAGCTAGTGCGCATTTAATCCGTCTTTGTATCTCGAGTCGATCCGGTTTGGCATATCAAGATGTGGGGAATCACGATGTAAAAGATGAAGATGAAGATGAAGATAAAGATGACGAAGATAAAGAATGGGAAGACGAAGATGTGGGCTCAGTATCAGATGATTCTATTTGTGGTGGTGGTGATAGGCCATAGCAAGTTTTCAAGAAACACGCTGAGTCTTACTATGATGGTGTTGATTATAGCATGTATGGGAAAGTGGTAGATGAAGATGAAGATGATAAAGAAGATGAAGATAATAAGACTTACGAGTTGCAGCATGTGGCTGAACGATCTGCTGGTCGAGGAAGAAATTGGTCTGACGGCATCTTTCTCGCAAAGTGTTTTGATAGCAAGCAAGATCTTATATCAGAGCTGCGTTTGACGGCGATAATGAAGAAATACGCATTTACAGTAGATAAGTCTGACAAGAGCCTGTTTGTCGCTAAATGTCTTGTGTAAGGATGCAACTGGAAGATTCGAGCGGCTGTCAAGAACGAACCAAACAAGTTTTGGGTGATGTTCTACAATAGAGCCCACACATGTTCAGCGCTGGACCGGAAGGCTAAGAAAAAAACGTCATACTCCGCGTTATATTGGTTGGTTGTTTCTAGAATGCTTTGGAATAATTGAGAAGATTACACCAAAGCATGTCTTAGTATCAATGAACAAGCAGTATGGGATTAAGATGAGCTACACAACCGCATACATAGCGTTGTTACATGCTCAAAAGTTGGTGAGAGGATCAGCGGAAGATGGCTATGAGAGACTGCCTGCTTTATTGCATGGAATCGAGCAAACCAACCCGGGAACGCAGACTGCTCTAGAACTAGATGAGGAGAATAGATTTAAATATCTATTTCTAGCATTTGGAGCTTCCATAGAGGGATTTAAGTATCTTAGAAGAGTCATTGTGGTAGATGGTACGCATCTTACGGGGCCGTATGGAGGTGTTATGCTAGTGGCAGCCTCACAAGATGCCAATTTTCAAATATTTCCGTTGGCTTTTGGCATTGTAGACTCTGAGAATGATGCCTCGTGGGAGTGGTTTTTCACAAAGCTTATAGACTGCATTTCAGACCAATATCCTCTGGTCATAGTCTCAGATAGGCACACATCCATCAAGAATGCTATTGAAAAGGTTCTTCCTTGGGCAAAGCAAGGGATTTGTTATTACCATCTACAAAATAACGTAGTCACAAAGTTCAGGGGAAAACATCTTTTGTACTTGGTGAAAAACGCGGCGTACGCATATACAATGTACGATTTTAATGGAGACAGGTATAATCTGAAAATGCATTATTTAATGGAGACAGGTATAACCGATACATGGCCTCCTTACGAGCGGTAAATCCTGCCCTTGCTAGATACTTGGAGGAGGCGGATCCGAGTCTATGGTCACACGTTCATTTCAATGGAGACAGGTATAATCTGAAAATGCATTATTTATTATCAGACTTCTTGTGCAGTCTGATTTGTATTTATCAGACTTCTATTGCCATCCAATAGTATATGGTTTGAAGGTACTACTTACTGGCAGACCCCGTATAATCGTTACGTCTGTCGGGTCCATAATGGCATTCAATAAAGCCATATTCCACGTCTGTGTCCGTGGGTCAATCAGGTGATTAACCATTTGATTCGGGTAATAATTATACCCTTTACATGTTGCTGATCTCGGCTGAGAAGATGGTATCCATGGGTCGTTCCATACTAAAATAGAACAGCTTGATCCAACTCTGTGAATTAGCCATTTTTTGACCAGAGATCTAGCTGAAATAATACTCCTCCATCCATACGATGGGGGAGTAAGATCGAATAGAGTCCAACGGGTCTGTGTTTCGAAAATAGCGACCCTTGAAAATGCGCGCAAACAGGGAATCCGGTTTATCCATTAATCTCCATAATTGTTTTACCAATAAAGCGGTATTAAAATCCTCGACAGCCCGAAAACCCATCCTCCCCTCCGATTTGCTTCGACATAATTTCTTCCATGCTATCCAATGCATTCCTTTGTGTTCTCCATTTGAACTCCACCAGAATCGTGCCACTGCACTAGTTAATTTTGCAGTTATGGATTTGGGTAATCGAAAACATGACATAACGAATGTTGGCATTGCTGATGCCACTGATTTAATTAAAACCTCCTTGCCATCTTTGGATAAAAACCTTGATGTCCATCCATTGATTCTATTGTTTTGTCTCTCTGCGACAAAATTAAAAATCCTACTCTTGGCTCCTCCGAGATTTTCCGGGAGGCCTAGATAAGAGCCCATGTCGCCGATGGTAGAGATCCCTAATATGTGTTTGACCTCATCTTGGAACATCTCATTTACCGTGTGACCAAATTGTAAAGAAGATTTACCAAAGTTTATTAGTTGCCCAGATAGTGACCTGTATTGTCGAAGTATATGCAGAATGGTTTCACATTCCTGTTTGGTGGCCTTGCAGAAAAAAGACTATCATCGGCAAAGAGTAAATGTGATACTGATGGGCTTTCTCTCACAACCTTTAACCCCGTGACTAATTTGTCTACTTCTGCCTTTCCCATATTGGCAATTAATACCTCCGTACAAAGTATAAAAAGATAAGGTGACAAGGGGTCCCCTTGTCGAAGCCCTCTCTTTGGAATATTCCGTCATTTGGGTTGCCCATTGATAAGAACTTTGTACTCTACTGATGTGATGCACCACAACATCCATGTTATCCATTTTCCGAGAAGCTGAACTTCCTCAAGAGATGTTCTGAAAAGGACCATTCGACCCGATCGTACGCTTTGCTCATATCCGTTTTTATCGCCATATATATGCCTTTACATGACTTATTAGTTTGTAGGCCATGAAACATCTCTTGAGCTATCAGAATATTATCCAAGATTAATCTACCTGACACAATGGCTAACTGAATCTCCGAAATAATATTCGGTAGCAGGCGCTTTAACCGTTGACATAAAACCTTTGAAATAATTTTGTATCCCACATTACATAGACTAATGGGCCGTAATTCCGTCATCCGACTTGGTCTTTCCGTCTTCGGGATTAGACAAATATTTGTCATGTTCAGTCGGTGGTCAAAAACACCAGTCTCTAGGAAGCCGTTTACCAGTCCTAATAAGACTGCCTTCACTATTTGCCAGGATCGTTGGAAAAAAAGTGAAGTCATTCTGTCGGATCCCGGAGCTTTTTCTGGATGCATCATAAATAGGGCCGCACAAACTTCCTCTTCGGTAGCCCTTGTCGTAAGGGCATTATTGTTCGGCTCCAACACTAATGTTTGAATTTCGTCCAGAGGCTCCTCAAAACTCGTCGGGGACGTCGAGGTAAAGAGGTCGTTGAAATAATTTACCGCCACTTGTTCTACCTCCTTCTCCGATGTGACCCACACTCCTGAGGCATTATGCAACCCGACAATTCGGTTCCTTGCCATCCTTTGCAATACTTGCGCATGATAAAATTTTGTATTTTTATCCCCCACCGTATGCCACAAAGTGCGATTTTTCTGTTGCCAGTAGAGTTCCTCGTCCCTGTAAGCTTGTTTTATATTTTCTGTAATTTCTATCAACTCCTCTTGAGTCCTATTATCATCATTTTGAATCTCTTCTACTGCCCGTTGTAACTCAATGATCTTATCTTTACCATAAGGTAAGTTATTTTTCCGCCATTTTGATATCTCCCGCCGACAATTCCCAACTTTTTGGACAAGGGATTGTCTATCCCCCCTGAATCCATCTCCCAACCCTTGGCAATTGATTCCATTAAGCCCTCTTGCCCAATCCAGCGTTTATCAAACCGAAATTGGGCTCGCTTCCTGGGTATTTTATCCTCAATTGTGGCAACAATTGGTCTATGATCCGACCCAATCATTGCCAAATATTCGACATAAGAATGTGAAAAAATGTCATGCCAACCTCCATTAGCTAGAGCCCGATCTAGTCGACACCGAACGGTCTTCTTATTTCGTCTACCTCTCCAAGACATGGTATTTCCTAAACATGGGAATTCTAAAAAACCACAGGTTTGAATCATGAGATTAAAGGAGACGAAGGTTGATGCATGTCTTAATTTTCCTCCTCGTTTCTCATCGTTACCAGTTAATTCATTTAAATCCCCAATGATAAACCACAGATCGAAACGAGTTAAACTTGTTCGTGTTAATCGTTCCCATACCTGATCTCACAGTTTTGGTACCGAATCTCCATACATAAAGGATAAGTAGCCTTTTTTTCCTTGAACAGTCGCTTCAATATAAATTATCCGATTATTTGAAAAAATTACATTAACCTGACAAGATTCATCATAAAATAAGGCAAGTCCACCACTCGCACCACTAGGTTCCACTGTGTGCAATTTATCATAACCAAATTGGAGTTGGAACTTTTGCACAAAACAAAATGCTTGTTTGGTTTCTGAGAGGAACATAAACTCTGGCTTATATATGTTTCTTCCAGATCTCCCGTAAATAGCTTATTTTATAATGGCTGCCAAGCCTTTGAAAATTCCAACTCAAAATCCGCATGAAAAAGCGTATTAGCTATGCTCGACCCACTCCTTGGGTTAGGGCCGCTAAAAAAAACCCCAAATTTGCAATTTTTACCGTGACGAGATTCCGTTTGCCGATACCATTTACAGCCTAAACCTCCGACGTAACTTTTAAAACCCACTAGCTCCACCCAGCCACATATCACATCTTGTCCCAAGGCTATTGTGACTATCATATCAATCGTAAACTCCAGAGAATGCCAACATCGTCTCCCATATTCCTTTATTTTTATGGAAACTAACCATGGAAACTCGCAAATCACCGAAAACACAACCTCTGAAACGATAGATGAGGCTCCCTCAACAATGTCATCCTCAAACTCTTTTAAGGCCCAAAGAAGCAAGAAAAGTACCACCGAATTCCGCCTATATAGCTTGTTTATGAAAATTGTGTTATCGTCTGTCTCCCTACGCAACCCATGTTTGTTGAAAATTAAAGATAATTTATTTCTTTGAATTTTCGCCGCATAACCAATTAATCGGGCAACGAGTAATAAATGAACTGGAAAGTTATTATTATAAATAAAAGCGAAACCGCCTTTCAGATCACACGGTAAAACCGTTTCGTAATTAAGAAATCTCAAACACACCTGGAAAAAATTGCATACATGAAAAAAAAGATTTGTTTTCCGAAAATTAAAAATTGGTCTAAGCTACTTCCTTGATCGAAGATAGTTTAATGACCCCTTATTATTCAAAACTTGAAAACACCAGAACTTGCAACTCATTTCTAATTCTCAGGTTTTGAAAACTCAGCCTTGGATCTTCCTTTTGGTGGGTTCTTTCCACCGGCCTGAGATGAGTCCCCAAACCTTCCCGAGTGCTTTGGTAGCACCTTCTTCCTTGGAGAAATAATACCCTGCACAATCATTTTTTTCGAACCTGCACTAAGCATTTTAGTCTTCAGTTTAGAACCCTGGTTCTGCTTGACCTTATTATTCCCATCCGTAGCCTCCTTATCCTTCCTTGATCCCTCCACCTTCTCCTCCACGTGAACCGATGCCACCTCCGGAACAGAGACCGAGAGTACGATATGTCGGACAACCTATGGACCCAAATATAGATTACCTTGAGAAGCTCAAAAGGATGGTTATCAAATCAACACCTCATATAGATTACTCGACTCTCGACACGCTCGGAATTAGAGATGACGTGATTTGGTATCTCGACATGCTTAATCTACGACCTTTCATGGAGCTTAATCTCCCCACATACGACGATCTCACCAATGAATTCTTAGCAACTGTCACCATGTGCTACAAGAGACACTCCAATCCAAGAGCGAATGACGGTACACTTATTTTTACCGTACGTGGATACTCTTATGCTCTAACTATCCCGAAATTTTGTGAAGCTTCAATATCCCGATGAGATTCACCCCGAGGAGAATCCCGATAAAGATCTATGGAGCATAATGGGACAAGGCGACTATGACAACGGAAGATCTAAAGCTTCCTTACTCACGCATCCCGCTGTCCGCTTCGTACACAAGCTCTTAGCGCACACCATATTCTCGAGAGCAAACGTGGGAAGTGTTCGCAAAAGCGAGCTAGTTAATCTTCAACTTCCATTTACCGCCGACCCATGCTATGCTTTATTTGCTTGTATCATTGCGAAGAATTTAGTGAAGGTGAAACACGAAGCACCCGCCACGAGACCCGAAGACACTACAACCGCTTTTGGAAGCATCATCACGGCGATTCTACGAACCATTCACTTCGATTTCTCGACGGAGACTCCACTTCAAGGAACTTGGTTCGATCTCATGCAGTTCTCCCGAGAGCGCACTGATCTGCTCAATTTAATACCCTAACAGTACTAAAGCAGTAGTTGTAGTCTAGCTAGGGGTCGAACACAAGGATCCACAGAAATCACTCAATAAATTATTAGAATCAAGCTAAGATAAGCAATTCAGGTTAAGCAGAAAACAGGAAGCAGTAAACGATTTGTATTCAATGGGAAAAAGATAGGTTCAGGGATATTTCTCAGGAAATCAATGAATGCAAATAAACTAACTAATCAGGGTTCAGGTTAAGCACGGTTCTAGAACTCAAATCACTAATGCATAGTTAACCAACTGTCGTTGCGAAAACTATCTAAATCTAAACTTCAGAATCCCAAATTTCTTTGCAAATCCCTAAGAATAAATCAGCCTTAATTTCAAGTTTGATATGTTCACAAATCAATTAAACCAAATTTCTTTGCGAATAATCAATTTGCTCACCCTAGTTCTATCAGGTAATTAATTGCACTGTCGTGCCTAATCAATTATCCTAAGATCTAAGTTCTAGGTGATCAATCTAGAATTAGCTATGAGAACAACCTAAGGTGAAGAACTAATTCAGATTATGAACCCTAAATAACTAATCAACCTAGCATTCAAAGAAATCCCTAATGAGAATCCCCAAACCTAACAAGAGATCTACTCAGACATGGAGATTAAATTAATAAACATGTTCGAATAAAATACTCTATATAAAATCAGAAAGATAAACAAGGTTTGAGATCTGATCTCGGACGAAGGGAAATCAGACTTGTATCTCTCACCAAAATCTCCCTTAAACTCTGGTAAAATAAAGCATAGCCTAAACAAGTGGCTGTAAAATCCTATTTATAACATAAATCACGAGTTGGGGTCTTCTTGTAATTATCAGAGACTTCTGGGCACTTTTGTAATTCTTCAAGTCTTGGAAAACTAGCGGGTCATGTCTTGCTGCTATGGGTATCGATCGATACCAGGGGGTATCGATCGATACTGGCCGTGAAAACAGGTACTCAGCAACACGATCTTTAGCTCTGCTCTAAACTGCTCCAGAAAGCTCCAATAGTTCCAATAATCCTCCAAACGTGATATGACATGTGAAAGACTCTAAAACACTACAAAATACTAGAAAAGACTCTATAAAAGGACTTATATCATGGCCTAAACAAGGTAAAAACCATGATATATCAACTCCCCCAGACTTAGCCTTTGCTTGCCCTCAAGCAAATAGAAGACTAAACAGAGAAAGAGGTTTGAAAACGTAGAGACTCACCTGTTCCTGAACCATCGAAATGACCCCTTTTTCCAAGTACCCAAATGTCACCTGATCAGCTTTTGATCTAACCACCATGTACTTCTCCGTAGATATTCGCAGCTTTTCCAGACTCCACACATAATCCCACAGCATCGTTCAAGTAAAGCCCTCATCGCCAGTTTCATCGCTGCAGCTAACATTCAAGAACCTTCTAGACTCTTTACCAGACAATATCATAACAAAGGAACCACCCTTTTCACACTTCTTGTATCAATTTCTCTCCCCCAGACTTATTTCTTATTATGTTCTTTCTTTTCTTCTTCTCTTTTTTTTTATTTCCAGCTTTGCATATACATATCAAGGTATGAGACGCGAGTACTGATGGTGTTTGCCACCAAATCCCCGGTTCTTCCCTCT
>PKML01043563.1:38009-67101 GCA_002933935.1 Eutrema yunnanense | reverse complement strand
TCTAAGTTCTAGGTGATCAATCTAGAATTAGCTATGAGAACAACCTAAGGTGAAGAACTAATTCAGATTATGAACCCTAAATAACTAATCAACCTAGCATTCAAAGAAATCCCTAATGAGAATCCCCAAAACTAACAAGAGATCTACTCAGACATGGAGATTAAATTAATAAACATGTTCGAATAAAATACTCTATATAAAATCAGAAAGATAAACAAGGTTTGAGATCTGATCTCAGACGAAGGAAAATCAGACTTGTATCTCTCACCAAAATCTCTCTTAAACTCTGGTAAAATAAAGCATAGCCTAAACAAGTGGCTGTAAAATCCTATTTATAACATAAATCACGAGTTGGGGTCTTCTTGTAATTATCAGAGACTTCTGGGCACTTTTGTAATTCTTCAAGTCTTGGAAAACTCGCGGGTCGTGTCTTGCTGCTGTGGGTATCGATCGATACCAGGGGGTATCGATCGATACTGGCCGTGAAAACAGGTACTCAGCAACACGATCTTTAGCTCTGCTCTAAACTGCTCCAGAAAGCTCCAATACTTCCAATAATCCTCCAAACGTGATATGACCTCTGAAAGACTCTAAAACACTACAAAATACTAGAAAAGACTCTATAAAAGGACTTATATCATGGCCTAAACAAGGTAAAAACCATGATATATCACGCACTATCTCTCGCGCTTTACTCGACCCCGAAAGATTTGGCTACAAATATTGCACTAACGTCGGTGAGTCTTACTTTGCTTTCTTACCTTCTAACTTTGTCCCTAAACTCCGAAATGGAGCAACACCTAGATGGACACCTGATATATCATGGTTTATACCCCTTTTAGGCCATGATATAAGTCCGTTTTATAGAGTCTTTCTAGTATTTTGGAGTCTTTTAGAGTCTTTTACAGGTTTTAGCACGTTTGGAGCATAATTGGTGATATTGGAGCTTTCTGGAGCAAAGCAGAAGTTCGTGTTGCTGAGTACCCGATTTGAAGCATCAGTATCGATCGATACTGCCTAGTATCGATCGAATACCCATCGCAGCAGACACGACCCGCGACTTTTACAAGAGTTGAAGAATTACAGAATTGCCCCAGAAGACTTTATTATTTACAAGAAGTCCCAAAACGTGATTTAGGTTATTTAATAGGATTTTACAGCCACTTTTATGGCTATGCTTTATTTTACTTTGGTTTGGTGAGAGAGTTTTTGAAGGGAGACAAGTCTGAAACTCTGTTCGTCCGAGAGAAGATTTCGAACTCTCTTATTACTCTTTCTATTTTATTTGATGATTTATTCAAACATGTGTATTGCTTCAATTTCCATGTCTGACTAGATCCACTTTAGGTTTAGGGTTTTCTCACAGATATTTCTTTGAATGCTAGGTTGATTTATTATTAAGGGTTCATAATCTGAATTAGTTTTTCGCCTTAGGTTGTTCTCAAAGCTAATTCTAGATTGATCACCTAGAACTTAGATATTATGTTAATCGATTAGGTACGACAGTGCAATTGAGTAATCTGATAGAACTTAAGGTGAGCAAATTGATTATTCGCAAAGAGATTTGGTTTAATTGATTTGTGAACATATCAAACATGAACTTTAAAGCTGACTTATTCTTAGGAATTTGCAAAGAGATTTGGAATTCTGAAGTTTAGATTTAGATAATTCTCGCGACGACAGTTGGTCAATTATACTTTAGTGATTTGAGTTCGAGAACCGTGTGCAACCTGAACCCTGATTAGTTAGTTTAGTCTGCATTCATTGATCTCCTGAGAAATACCCTAGGCCTATATTTTCCCCAACGAATTTACAACACTTTTACTTCTTATTGTTTTTGTTTCATCTGATTTGCTTAGCTTGATTCGATACTATTTTGTCTATTGTGCGATTTCATTGAGTTCTTGTGTTCGACCCCTGATATACTGCAGCAACTGCTTAAGTACTTTTTAGGGTATTAATTTGAGCATATCAAATTTGGGGCCGTTGTCGGGGACTCAATTTCGCCATTAGATTTTAGCTGTCGAGTTTCGACAAAGTTCGTCGGTATCGATCGATACTACCTAGTATCGGTCGATACTCGTTGTTTTCTTTTTGTTGATATCGATCGACACCACTTGGTATCGGTCGATACTCATCACAATTTTTGTTACTTACGTTCTTGACTTTTGTGTTTCAGGTGCATGCCTAATCGTGAAACCAGAGGGAACAAGAGCACTCCGCTAGTTAATCTATCGTTAGAGAAGCTAGCACGTTTAGAACGCACAAACAGAAAGGCAAAGCAAACATCAGGGATGAACAACCTAGTGGTATTAAGACCTGATGAAGCTGGATTTCTGAGATACCAAGAGGGTCAAGTGTGCAATGAGAGAGGGCAGCGACTTGATAAAGCTGGAAACGTCATTGTCCCTCCTGCTGTTGTTGGTCAGATTGTCGCGCCAGCTGGGCGCGCCAACGTTGGGAATGCTGAGGTTGATCGAGGTAGAACACTTGGTGAGCACAACAGACCTGATCAGTTCTATGCCAATCGAGCTGCGATTCGCATCCCAATTTTTCAGAGGAATGACTTTGAGCTGAAACCTGCGTATTACGCTCTAGTAAGTCAGAATCTTTTCCATGGCCTATCTCATGAACACCCCGTGGATCATATCGAAAGTTTCGAAGATTTGGTTACTGGTATGAAGTACAATGGAGTGCCCAATGAGTTCCTTTTCTGCAAACTTTCCCATACTCTCTTGGTGGGGATGCTGCTTATTAGCTGAAGCAGTTGGCTCCTGATTCGCTAACTACATGGGATGAGACAAAGAATGCATTCTTGAACAATTTCTATGATGATGCGAGATCCGAGGAGCTCAGGAACAAGATCTCTCAATCTTCTCAGGGTCCGACAGAGGCATTCAAAGCTGCTTGGATTCGTTTCAAGTCTTATCAGAGAGATTGTCCGCACCATGGGTTCACTCAGGTTCAGCTGATGGGCACTTTCTACAGAGGGGTTGATTGGAGGTACCAGATGGGTATGGATGCTGCGAGTAATGGGAACTTCAACACCAGGTATCCAGATGATGCGGTTGTGCTGATTGAGAACTTGGCGTCTAGTAATAGCACCAAGAATGCTGATTACGAGCGGAAGAAGCAGGCTGGAGGAGTTGATGGATCGCAGATTGATGTGGTTCAGGCCAAGCTGGATTTCCTGATTGGGTAATCGAAGAAAGCTGTACACTTTGCTGATTAAGTCCTGAATGAGGAAGAAGAAGAAGTGGAGGATGTTAACTACGTTGGTGGTTCTGGTTTTCAGGGTCAGCGATTCAGGTACAACAACAACCGAAAATTCAACAACAACAATCAGCAAGGTGGGTACAAGTTTGAGGGGAACCAATCTGGTTTTGGAACAAAACAATTTACTCAGAAACCAGTCCAGAGCAGCGATTTCACTCGCAATTATGGGAACTCTTCGTACCAACCAATCTCTCCAAAGTCCACAGAGAATAAGATGGAATCCATGCTTGAACAACTTCTTCAGGGACACCAAAAGTTACAAGTGGATTTCAATGGGAAGTTTGACTCTCTGTACATTGATCTGAATGGGAAAATGGAAGTTATCAACCAGACCCAGAGGAAGCTGAAAACTCAGGTCGCTCAGACTACAGCAGCTGTGAAAAGGCAGGAGGGTTTTCTTCCAGGAAAAACTGAGAATCCAAGTGCACGCATCAATGCCATCACCTTGAGGAGTGGAAAAGAGGTGCTAACAGGAGTGAAGAAAAGCCCAATTGCAGAGAATCTCGTCGATCTTGCTGAAGAAGATGATTGGGATTCTGAAAGCCCCCAGGTATCGATCGATACCAGCCATTGTCGATCGATGCCCGTCACGACACCTATACGAGAGGATCCAAAAACACTCCTCCAGTGTCGATCGATGCTGAGACACAGATCACGAAGGAGCCCGAGATTGTCAAGGAGAGGGTGTATAAACCCAAAATCCCTTATCCTACGCCTCCTAAGATGACAAAGAAGGAATGGGAGGATGCCAGATGCAAAACTATGTTGGATAAGTTGGTTGTGGAGCTCTCTTTTGTTGATGCTATTAAGACTTCTCTAGCTTTCAGGCGGTATGTGAAGAAGATGGTGTCTAGCAATGTGAACCTTGAGGAAAGTGTCATGATGATTACAGCTGAGTGTAGTGCGATTCTACTCAACAAAATTCCCAAGAAGCTACCAGACCCAGGGAGTTTTGTTTTGGATTGCACTATCTTCACAGAGAGATTCGAGTGTGCTCTCTGCGATATTGGGTCGAGTGTGAACCTCATGCCACACTCAGTTGCCAAGCGAATGGGGATGACAGATTTCCAGTCTACAAGGATTTCGCTGGTACTTGCTGATCGCTCAGTGCGACTTCCAGAGGGACTACTCGAAGATGTCCCAATCAAGATTGGGAATTGCTTGATCCCAACAGATTTCATCTTCCTGAAGTACGATGCTGAGCCTAAGGATCCTCTTATCCTGGGCAGACCATTCCTTGCAACTGCTGGAGCCTTGATTGACTGCAGGAATGGACAACATCGGTGACTTGGTGATGTCCTTTAACATGGAAAAGATGATGAAGAGGCCAACCATCGATGGACAGACGTTCTATGTGGACACCTTCAGTGATATAGCTGAGGAGTACTTCCTAGAGATGCACCCTGAGGATCCACTTGAGAGAGCATTGGTTTGTTCGGCCACTTCAGAGGTCCATTCGTGTGATGATACTGCTGGATACTCGAAGATGCTCGATTCAGCATCACCAGTATCGATCGATACCCCTTTAGTATCGATCAATACCCTGCAGCCAGATGGAGAGTTGGTCGACAGTTCTAAGCAAGCTACTGGGCTTGGAGATTGGAGTGCAGAGACTGCTCATAAGGTGGAATTAAAGCCACTTCCAGCAAATCTGAGGTATATCTTTCTTGGTCCTAATTCCACATACCCTGTAATCGTTAATGCTTCCTTGAACAACACAGAGAATGCCTTACTGCTGAGCAAGCTGCGCAAGTATCGCAAAGCTCTTGGCTATTCTCTTGATGACATTTCAGGTATAGCACCAGACTTGTGCATGCATCAGAATCACCTGGAGGATGAGTCTAAGTCTTCGATTGAGTGTCAGAGGAGACTGAATCGAAACCTGAAGGAAGTTGTCGGGAAGGAAGTGTTGAAGCTGTTGGAAGCAGGGATTATCTATGCCATCTCAGATAGTTCTTGGGTTAGTCCGGTTCACGTTGTGCCTAAGAAAGGAGGTATAACTGTGGTGAAGAACGAGAAGGATGAACTGATCCCTACAAGGACAATCACTGGTCACATGATGTGTATTGACTACAGGAAGCTGAATGCGGCTATAAGGAAGGATCACTTCCCGTTGCCATTCATTGACTAGATGCTGGAGAGGTTAGCGAGTCACCCATACTATTGTTTTCTCGATGGGTACTCAGGTTTTTTCCAGATTCCTATACATCCAGAGGACCAGGGAAAGACGACTTTTACATGTCCCTATAGCACATTCGCCTACAGAAGAATGCCATTTGGATTATATAACGCTCCAGCGAACTTTCAGCGATGCATGATGTCGATTTTCACAGACATGACTGAGAAGTTTATGGAGGTGTTCATGGATGACTTTTCAGTATATGGGTCGTCATTCAAGGATTGTTTGGATAACTTGTGCAAGGTACTTCAAAGATGCGAGGAGAAGCACTTGGTTCTTAATTGGGAAAAGTGCCACTTCATGGTACAAGATGGCCTTGTTCTTGGGCACAAGGTTTCTAAGGCAGGGATCGAAGTTGACAAGGCTAAGATTCAGGTCATGACAAGCCTGCAACCTCCACGATCTGTATCTGAGATTCGAAGCTTCCTTGGTCATGATGGGTTTTACAGGAGGTTCATCAAAGATTTCTCTAGGCCCGCACGCCCACTCACAGCCTTGTTATGTAAGGAAGTCAAATTTGACTTCACATCTGATTGCCTTGCAGCCTTTGAGGAGATTAAGAAGGCATTGGTGAGTGCTCCTATTGTCCAACCACATGATTGGAGTTTACCTTTTGAAGTTATGTGCGATGCGAGTGATTTTGCTGTTGGAGCTGTGTTGGGTCAGAGGAAAGACAAGAAGCTCCATGCTATTTATTATGCTAGCAGGACGTTGGATGATACTCAGCGAAATTACAGCACCACTGAGAAGGAGTTACTTGCAGTTGTTTTCTCTTTTGAGAAATTTCGGTCCTACTTGATTGGAAGCAAGGTTATTGTTCACACAGACCATGCTGCTCTCAAATACTTGCTGAAGAACAAGGACCTCAAGCCTCATCTATGCCGATGGGTTCTTTTGCTCCAAGGGTTCGACATCGAGATCAAGGACAAGAGAGGAGTGGAAAATGGCGTTGCTGACCACTTATCGCGATTAAAGGTCGATGAAGTCATACCTATTGATGATTTCCTGCCAGAGGAAGGTATTTACTTCATTGAAGCTCAGCTTCAAGACGTTTGTCCCGAAAATCTGCAATTTTCACGAATGCAGACTTTCGGTTTCGATCGATACTCACCTAGTATCGATCGATACCCGTCGCGATTTGGACCTGTTTTGCCCGCATAGCACTTCGACTCTTATGATGTCTATCTAGCTGTTGTCTCTAGTCCTGCACGACCATGGTACGCTGACATTGCCAACTACCTTGCTGTGGAGACTGAGCCAAAGTATCCCACAAAGTATGCAAGGAAGAAGTTTATGCGCGAGATGAGGAGGTTCTTCTGGGATGAGCCGTACCTATACAAGCACTGCTCAGATGGTATCTACAGAAGATGCGTTGCAGAGTCTGAGGTGCCAGCAATTCTTTTTCATTGCCATGGGTCTGAGTATGATGGTCACTTTGCTACTTTCAAGACAGTGTCAGAAGTTCTTCAAGCAGGCTTCTGGTGGCCTACTATGTTCAGAGACGCGCATGCTTATATCTCACAGTGTGATGTCTGTTAGAGGAGAGGGAAGATCAGCAAGAGACATGAGATGCCACATACTTTCATCTTTGAGGTTGAAGTTTTCGATTGCTGGGGCATCAATTTTATGGGTCCCTTTCCCTCGTCACACGAGAACAGATACATCCTTGTTGATGTGGACTATGTATCCAAATGGGTGGAGGCGATTGCTAGCAGAACCAATGATTCTTCGGTGGTCGTTAAGCTGTTTAAGACCATCATTTTTCCTCGATTTGGAGTACCTCGAATTGTGATAAGTGATGGTGGTTCTCACTTTATCAACAAGATTTTCGAGAGGTTGCTGAAGAAGTATGGTGTAAATCATCGCGTGGCTACTCCATATCACCCTCAGACCAGTGGGCAAGTCGAGGTCTCCAACAGGCAAATCAAGGAAATTTTGGAGAAAACAGTGGGTGCTTCTAGGAAGGATTGGTCTAAGAAGTTGGATGACGCGCTATGGGCTTATAGGACTGCTTTCAAGACACCGCTAGGCACTACACAATTTCACTTGCTGTATGGGAAAGCATGTCACATTCCAGTGGAGATCGAACACAAGGCAACATGGGCGACAAAGTTGCTGAATTTTGACATCAAGCCTGCAGCAGACAGGAGATTGATTCCGCTGAACGAGTTAGATGAGATTAGGCACCACGCCTACGAGAACTCGAAGCTGTACAAGGAGAGAACTAAGGCCTATCATGATAAAAAGATCATCTCCAGACATTTCGAGCCGAACGACCAGGTACTTCTGTATAACTCTCGTTTGCAATTGTTTCTTGGAAAACTGCGTTCTCGTTGGTCAGGTCCCTTCACAATCAAGGAGGTCAGACCACATGGCGCTGTCGTGCTGATTAGTCCTATAGGCGATGAATTTACTGTCAATGGACAGAGGATGAAACACTATTAGGCGAAAGCCGAGATTCCAATAGGGCAGATAATGCCTTTGGACGATGCACCCACAGCCTGAGTGGCGTTACAGTCAAGCTAATGACGTTAAACGAGCGCTTGGTGGGAGGCAACCCACTAGTGAGTCTGTTTTTGAGTCATTTTTCTTTTTATTTTTCGTTTTGTGTTTGTGTCAGGATAAACAAGGAGCAAAACTCAAAATCACCTGAGTATCGATCGATACAACATTGGTATCGATCGACACCAATCACGAATGAGACGGTTCATCATGTCAACTTAAGCCTGGTATCGATCGATACCAGGCCGTGTATCGGTCGACACCAGATGTTCCAGCACGGTAACTTCTTGTTTCTCTTAATTATATTCTGTTCTTTTGTTTTCTTCTACCTGCTCTAGGCTCGATAATACTGGGGACAGTGTTGTTCAAGACTGGGGGAGGTGTCTGCTGACATTGTGTTTGTTTTTCTTAGAGTCAGTTGTTTTTATCAAGTCAAAAATGTTTTATTGAGTAAAAACTTGTTGGAGATGATGATCCTGTGCTCGAATTGTTGTTTTAATTTTGTTTTTGAGTAACCAGTGTTGCAGGATCAGCTCTAGATCGACTAATGAAAAATCCAAGGACTGACCAGTTGACTAGAAAACATCCATGTCTCCAGCAGAGTTCTTCTGAAGCCTGAGCCAAATTTTTGCACTTCATCGATGTGGTTAGTGTTTACAGAGCTTGATTCATCATTCATATCTGACAAAGGAACCCATATGTTTAAAGTAATGGTATCTCTTCCCTATTATAAGTTGATAAATAAGAGCATAAAAGATGAAATGATTTTCTTCTGAGTAGAGGGCTAGAAAAATTTCCAGCGATCCCATTATTCTATTTAAGAGGGAATGATCACACAAAGTTTGAAAGCGAGGTTAGGAAAATTTTCCGTGATACCACTATTCGCCTAAACCTTTGATACATAGAGAGGGAAGAACCGGGGATTCGGTGGCAAACACCATCAATACTCGCGTTTCGGACCTTGATATGTATATGAAGATCTAAAAAAAAAAAAGAACATAATAAGAAATAAGTCTGGGGGAGAGAAAGTGATACAAAAAGTGTGAAATTGGATGGTTCCTTGTCATGATATTGTATGGTAAAGAATCTATAAGGTTCTTGAACATTGGCTGCAGCGATGAAACTGTCGATGAAGGCTTTATTTGAACAATGCTGCGAGATAATGTGTGGAGTCTGGAAAAGCTGTGAATGTCTACGGAGAAGTATATGGTGGTTAGATCAAAAGCTGGTTAGGTGACATTTGGGTGCTTGGGAAAAGGATCTTTGCAATGGTTCCTGAATAGGTGAGTCTCCATGTTTTCAAACCTCTTTCTCTGGTTTAGTCTTCTATTAGCTTGAGGTCAAGCAAAGACTAAGTCTGGGGGAGTTGATATATCATGGTTTTTACCCCTTTTAGGCCATGATATAAGTCCGTTTTATAGAGTCTTTCTAGTATTTTGGAGTCTTTTAGAGTCTTTTACAGGTTTTAGCACGTTTAGAGCATAATTGGTGATATTGGAGCTTTCTGGAGCAAACCAGAAGTTCGTGTTGCTGAGTACCCGATTTGAAGCATCATTATCGATCGATACTGCCGATACCCATCGCAGCAGACACGACCCGCGACTTTTACAAGAGTTGAAGAATTGCATAATTACCCCAGAAGACTTTATTATTTACAAGAAGTCCCAAAATGTGATTTATGTTATTTAATAGGATTTTACAGCCACTTTTATGGCTATGCTTTATTTTACTTTGGTTTGGTGAGAGAGCTTTTGAAGGGAGACAAGTTTGAATTTCTGTTCGTCCGAGAGAAGATTTCGAACTCTCTTATTACTCTTTCTATTTTATTTGATGATTTATTCAAACATGTTTATTGCTTCAATTTCCATGTATGAGTAGATCCACTTTAGATTTAGGGTTTTCTCACAGGGATTTCTTTGAATGCTAAGTTGATTTATTATTAAGGGTTCATAATCTGAATTAGTTTTTCGCCTTAGGTTGTTCTCAAAGCTAATTCTAGATTGATCACCTAGAACTTAGATATTAGGTTAATCGATTAGGCACGACAGTGCAATTGAGTAATCTGATAGAACTTAAGGTGAGCAAATTGATTATTCGCAAAGAGATTTGGTTTTATTGATTTGTGAACATATCAAACCTGAACTTTAAAGCTGACTTATTCTTAGGAATTTGCAAAGAGATTTGAGATTCTGAAGTTTAGATTTAGATAATTTTTGCGACGACAGTTGGTCAATTATACTTTAGTGATTTGAGTTCGAGAACCGTGCGCAACCTGAACCCTGATTAGTTAGTTTAGTCTGCATTCATTGATCTCCTGAGAAATACCCTAGGCCTATATTTTCCCCATCGAATTTACAACACTTTTACTGCTTATTGTTTTTGTTTCATCTTATTTGCTTAGCTTGATTCGATACTATTTTGTCTATTGTGCGATTTCTCTGAGTTCTTGTGTTTGACCCCTGATATACTGCAGCAACTGCTTTAGTACTTTTTAGGGTATTAATTTGAGCATATCAATACCGGAGACGATGGACTATATACATGTTGTCCCGCGTCTTCCATACACTATAGGCGAGTTCTTAGTGGCTAAGGCCAACCGAGACGCAGCTTCAGAGCGTACTCGACTACTTCTATAATCACAGGCCCGTGCACCATCCGCTCCCGCAAGCTCCTCACAAGCACACATACTAGAATATGCATCCATGGAGAAGAATATGGCACGACAAGAGAGGCGATACAAGAATGTAATACGCTTTCTCGAAGAGCATCACCAGTTCGATGGTAACATGCCCGACTCAGAGATAGATGACTCAGGCAACGCCTAGCCAAGCACATCACCACCACGGTTCAATCGATCTTCTTTCCTGTATCTTTATATTTTATTTTTGAACCTTTTATTTATTTGCAATTTTCTTTTCTTTTCCATTTTTTCACCAACTTTTTTCACATTGTGGACAGTATGATTTAAGTATGGGGGGGAGGGGATGTTTATCCGTTACTAGTTTTTTTTTTTTCATTTTAAACTATTAGTGTAATCCCTTTTTATTTTTATTATGTATTTTTTGGGAACATAAGAACAAAATATATGATGATTTCGACATGTGTACTTCTACACTATTTCCTAGTGCCAACTCTTTTGTGGTTTGGTACTAGACTAGGGGGTAGCTAGGGTGCTTGCAATGCGACATCCCTAGAAGATTTTGATCCATAGATATTCTTTTCGACATGAAATACTAGCTCGCTTTATTTGAAATTAATTTATATTTAATTTTTTCATCAATTGTTTTAGGCGAGACAACGAATCATACATCTAGGAAATCTTTTTCCTTTTTACCATTTTTCGTTGTCCTAGATGGTCAGTTCACCTTTAGCTGGTGCCTTACACCGAACCTTAACCATTTCATTTTCGAACCTCATGCATCCTTCTCTTGTTGTCTTACATATATGTGCAAAAACGTCGGAGATGGAGGAATGACACAATTTTCAGTCACTTGAGAAGACAGAAGACGAGATGAATTCGGTTCTGGAGGTATCAACAAATCAAGCTTAAAATTTGCCTTGGAAATCTTTTATCACTGGTAATTTTCGTTCTCCCTAAGAATCCCGTTCTAAAGGCGTTTCCCCTTTCATAAAAAAAAATTGAAAGGAAAGGAAACAAAAGCCTAAGCGTCTTAAGGAAGTCGATATTTTTATACCAAGGCACCCATGTTTCGTATGTGAGTAGTAATTAAGAAGCCATTCGAATCATTTACCGTAGAAAAATCTAAGTCCGGGGGAATGGCAGAAAGTTCTATCATAGACAGAAAAGTACCTAAGAAGGAAGAATTCGCAACTACAATGATGCGAGTAAGAAGTGACTGGAAACTGTGGATATCAACATGTCCACCCTCTCTTGCTGTTTTGCATAATATCGTGCATCCTCCGGCGAAAATACGGTAACCCAAAACACTTTTAATCTCACCTCTAAAAAACCCTTAATGCCTAGTCTCGATTGTCTTGGTTATAATTTTTGATGAGAATCACGCAACCTTTTCACGAATTTTAAGAGCTAGTTAACTGAAGGTTAGGATTTAAGTGGTTAGATTTTTGAATGACGGATACTGTGGACTAGTGTTGCAGTACTTTAGTGATAATTTTCTATACTAAGTCTGAGTGATGCATTACGTTAGTTATGGCTTAGAAGGACGATCACTGAGATTTTGGTTAGTTCCTACGTTTTCAAAATTTCTTTCCGAGTTTAGATTTTCTGTTTTGTTTGAGGACAAACAAAGATCTATGTCTGGGAAAGTTGATAACACCAATTTTTGACCATTTTTATGGATCACTTTAATATCTTTTTCAAGTGTTTTAACTCCGTTTTCAATGGTTTTCAAGTAATTTCCATGTTTTAGAGTTTTGAAAGACATTTCAGGTAACTTGGGATAAAAGAGTGCATTTCGGAACAAAAGTACGTTTTTTTATAAACTCGGACCGTCGGAAGTCTTGCAATGAAAGAAGACCTTCTTACTGTCTGATCATCACCAAATTTGGACACAACAAATTAGATTCAACCAGCTTTCAAATGCAATTGGATTGGAGACGATCCAATGGTTGGATCCTTAAATAGATCTGAGGTACTGAAGGCAGATGAAGCTGCCCCGAATAAGCTCACCGCGGCAAGCCAAGCTCGATCCGTGGAAAACTACCATTCCGCCGCGGCCAGCCCAGATTGACCCATGGCCAAACGTCATTTCTCTGTGGCCAAAAGGCCCGCAACCGCGGCCACGCTCAATTCGTCCAAACGAGCTCGTTTCTTTGACTGAGGCCAAAACCGTCTTTTTACATCAAACCCTAAACAAAATGAAGAATATTAATACTTGTTTTAGGTCTCTTAGACAGACACACACATCCTATTTTCACACTTTAAGGCAGAGAAGAATCCCTAGAAATTGTTACTCTTGTTCTTCGGTGTGGAGCAAGGATTCTCGATCGGGGTTCTTCAACAGAGAAGCCTTCTTCAACCCTTTTCTTTACTGTTTTCTTTTCAATATATGTATTATTTTTATCTCAGCTATGGCTGAGTAGTTATCTTGTTGGGTATAGGGTTTCAAAGGGGTTCTCATGATTCAATTATTCATTAGGTTTTTAGACTAGGCTAACGATTAGGGTTCTTCGTTTTATCCTCTTTCTTAATGCATGTTTGCTGGATTGATCTCCCTTGAAACTGAACTTAGGTATTTTTAGAACTACAAAAGTACTGGATCCATATGCTTGACCTAGGGTAGACAAGCAAAACCGTCACAAGATACAAAAGCATACTTGTGGAGGGATTGTGAGCGTTAACGAATTTTGAGTATAATCTTTACTTTTTGCGCGGCCGGAGACGAAATCTACCGGTCGAGTACTAAAGTTATAGGTGTGTAGGGTGTACAAAAGTAGAATACACATAGTGTCCGTGTTCCAAGTTCAAGAATCCAAAGACGACAAAAAATCGCTTTAGAAATCCTAGCTAATTCTTATTGAAAATCGGCCATGAACCCTAGAGATTACCTGTTGCCCAACGCTTCGTTCAAATTGTTTACAACTTCATTTTAATTATTTTCTTAGCTTACTTGATGTTTTATTTCATCGCTTAATTTAGTGTAATTTTCTAGCTACAATTGTGACAAACAAAACCCATAAAAATGTATTTACGTCTAGACACAACTTAGAAATCAATAAAAATCGACAACGATCACCCCGTGGATTCGATCCCTAAATAATATTGCGTTTGATGTGCACTTTCAGTCTAGCTAAAGGGTAAAACCTGTGTCAGGAGCGATCCCGACGCATCAACTCGTTCTAGAGCCAAGAAATTCAAAGAAGCAATTGGAGGAATACTTAACCACATTTGGAATCGACCATATCACTTGGGCCACGATGGAAAAGATGTTATTCTAACCTCATTGGTTACAATACAGGCCCAAGGAAATCAACAAATGAGCATGTGATTTATTTGTGCTCTTTTTTCCTTCTCTTTGGTTTTGTCCCAATGGGTTTTCCAAAGAGATGTTTTTAATGAGGCAAATTGATCACATTCTAATAACTCATTTGTTGATCAAAGCCCATGAACCAGCAAGTCCAAATCTCGACCAAGGAAGGGCAAGAATCATATTTTCCAATTCAAACTTAGTTTTAATTCTTTGCTAGTTTTCGAGATGAGTTAATGTTTTAGTAAGACTTGCTTTGTTTTCTTTTAAAACCCTGTGTATCTCTTTATCGAGATTCATCTTATCTTTTTATCAAAAACCTTTTTCACGTTAGATTACTTTGTTGGTGAGTCATATCCAACTAACATTCGATCTCATTGGTATGTAATATCCAGAGAATCGAATTGGTATATCAAGAGTCTTTCTGCAGCTCTTGTGCGACCTCTCAATCCACATCCCTTGTCCATAGAGCTTTGTGGTTCTGTTGCAGCAAGGCTTATCCTTACCTATATACAAGAGTGTCAATTCGAGGGAAATCTTATCATATAAGCTCTTCACTTTGATAAGCGACAAGCTCGATTAAGCTTACGAAAGCTTATGCTCATGTCATCACCTTGTTGGTACAAACCAAGTATTGACGGAGACGAAAGAGAATTAGATATCTCAAAAGATTGTTGGGTACCTTGCTCTAAGAAAGAGGAAGAAAAGGTTTGTCACTTCCTAGATGATGACTGGTGACGCAACGAAGTCATATGGTTTGAGATTCATATCGGTTTAGGTTGTTTTCACAAACATCTCAACTAAACCAAGATGAGTTGAAAATATTCGTGATCTCGAACGAAGAGAGACAGGTTAAATCTTTTGATTCGAAGAGGGATTATAGCTTACTCTAAGAAATGCTATTTCTTACCTCGCTCATGGGGAAATTGAGGTTGTGACCAAAAGAGTATTGGCCCATTCTAAAGAACAAGCATCGAAGGAGTTAATTCTCTCGGAAGGAAGATCACGGAGAAAACCACGATGAGCTCACGTTCGTTCATTTGAAGAATCAAACACAAAAAGGGACATCGACTCTTACTCACAAGGTCGACTTCAGAGATACAACTAAACAAGTAAGTAATTACCAAATTATTTTCAGTCACACATTTTTACTCTGTAAAATAGTTTATAAAAATATTCTTCAAAAAGTATTTGTCTCGAATATCTTTAAATCAAAATTCGTTTTACAAAAAGATAAAAGTATTTGTCTATAAGACGACTGAATAAATATCGAGTGGCAAGATCGAATTATGAAGTAAATACTTCACAACCTTGAAAAGGAGTATCAGTAGAATGTGCGTGCGAGCTTTGGTTGCAAGCACATGAGTTCGTTGAACAAAGTGTTTGTCATCATAAAATGACCGAGTTGTGGAGACTACTTAAAAAGTTCACATGACAGTTTATAGAATTGCCACCTTCTGAATGACATTGTGTTAATCAGAAAAAAGTGTGGACTATCACATGATTTGTTTAATTTTTGAGGATCAACCTTAGATGATTCTAAAAACTGGGAAGAAACTCTTCCATTGATCAATTGAGCAATGGTCGAAGCTCTACGAGCTGAAATGATCGGATCTCAACGGATTTGTAACGTCCTCACACTACAAGAAAACACAGTTTCTGCGACTCCCGAAAACGTCCTAAAATGGTCGCAAATTACTCATTTGCGACTCATTTGCAACCAAAAAAGTAGTTGCAAATATTTCGTCCCTAAATAAATTAGTCGCAAAACAATCTCTAAATTTCGACTAATATCTGACTCCCACTATTTGTCGCAATTTAGAGACTGATATGTGACTTTTACTATCAGTCATAATTTAGAGATTGATTTGCGACTACCACTAAAAACAAAAAATTACAATTAAAATTTCATTAAGCCGATTCAATATCCAAAAATTACCAAAACAAAAAATTCAGTATCCAAAAATTACCATAATAATCCAACAAAAAGGTTTCAGTCCTAATGTTCATTTTCAAAACTAACCATAGTGTAACACAATGATATTCAAAATCCAACTTTAGCAACAATCAACTTATCCCCTACAAGCAAAGCAGTTGATGCGGTCGGATTGTTTTCGAAACTCCAAGTTTTAAATTTATAAACTTAAAAGCTCTGCAAGTGCACAACGTGCGTTGTATTACTTTAGGTATCGATCCACACAGAGGAAAAGCTATTCTGAAAGACCTTAGACAAAAAATTAGCAAGGAAGTCCAGAACGAGAATAAGTTTTATAGGGTTTTTGTCACGAAAATTTTAAAGAACCGAAAAACGGAAAATTGCTTGTAAAATAACCTAAGAAAATTGATGGCATAAACT
Source organism: Eutrema yunnanense (assembly GCA_002933935.1). Classification (NCBI taxonomy): domain Eukaryota; kingdom Viridiplantae; phylum Streptophyta; class Magnoliopsida; order Brassicales; family Brassicaceae; genus Eutrema; species Eutrema yunnanense. Next base: position 50,840 of record PKML01043563.1, on the reverse strand, counting down.
AAACGGGAAGACGATTTGTAAACAATATTAAAACGGTGTTAGGTCAACATGGATATCTTGCTGTATGATCGATTCAATCACGGCCCCTAAGCTCTTAGTAACACGATTCTAGATTTCAACTCCACGAAATGAACATAATAGACGGCGTAGCCTACTTTCGTACATCCTACGCAGCAACAATCTATATACTCGACCAGTAGCTTTCGTCTCTGGCCGCACATAAAATTGTTTTGTTCGCGTTGGTTCTTCTTAGTTCACGGCACTCCGTAAGTATACTATCGTATCTTACGACGCGACATGCTCTTATAGATGAACGATTCAGGGATTTAGATTTAACACTTTTGGTGGTACTGAACACCTAGGAATCAACCTCTAGTTCATGACGCAAAATTCATGCATTAACAACGATCTATAAGAAAGAGCTCTCTAATTCGGCTAGGGTTTTACCTTGTGAAATCCTTATCGAACATAGAATTCCCCTTGATAATCCCATTAAACCCAACAATTAAACTACTAGCACATAGACGAGATAAAAGACATGATTAAATAAAACATGAGATTGATGAAGGAGCCTCTCGAATTTAAGAACGGTGTCCGGAGAGAACCTATTCACGAAAGTAAGAACAAAAACTTAAGAAAAAACTTGCAAAAAGTATACTAAAAGAGGCACAAAAAGAATCACACAAAGAAGCAAACCAAGAATCACACAAAATTATGTCTTTAAAACGCATATTTATAGGTCTTAAGTTCTGCTTTCGTCGGTCTTTAGGGTTTTTCCTTGACGGGAATTGAACGTGCCTTGAAATTAGGCTTACAGGACAAAATTGGCTTGACCGCGGGTCCAGGGTGTCTGGCCGCGGCAGATCTTAACTTGGCTGCGGGTGGAGGCTTCTTGGCCGCGGCGGATTACCTCTTGGCCGCGGTTGGGGCTGCTCCGGGAGTGGCGTGATGGGACTTCTTGATCTTGATGTATCTGTTGATTGAACCGTTGGGTCGTCCTAAAATGTGTTGGAATGGAAAGATAGCTAGTCCTTCTAGAATATATCCAAAATTGGGCTGGATCAGACGGTGAGAAGAACCACTTTGGCAATTGAACTTTTGACGGTTTGACTTTGATCCTAAAATTTGGTTTTTCTCCAATTTGCAATGTTTTCGCCTAAGTAACCTGAAAAGAGTCTTGAAACTAATAATATGCAAAAACCGTAATAAAAACATGTAAAAGCGAATGAAACACTTATTAAAGTATTCTAAAATAGATAGTAAAACGGGTAAAAATATGGTGTTATCAAGCCCCATACTTAAACTTTGTTTGTCCTCAAACAAAACAAAACCAAAGCCGGGAAAAATCAAACAAAGTTATAGGGAACTAGAATTCTCGGAGACCGTTCTTCTAAACCATAACCATCGAACTACATCAATCGCAATCTAGCCTAGAAAATTCTCACCATAAGTTTTCGTAACACTAGTCCACAGTATTTGTCATACGAAATATAAACTTTCAAAATCCAAAAATCAGGTCAACTAGCTCTCTAAATTCATTAAATGCAAACGCGAACTTCTCATCAAAACGATCAAACAAAGACAATCGAGGCTAGGTATTAAAGAAAATAATAGGTGAGGTTAAAAGTGTTTTGGATTACTGTAATTTCACCAGAGGGTGTAAGATATTATGCAAAACAGCAAGAGAAGATGGACCTATTGAGAACCACAACTTCTAGTCACATCTTCTTCCGTAAAAATGTTGAACTTCCTTCTTTCTCCAAAAACAGAAGTTTTATGTCATTCCCCCACAGTTAAATTTTTCTGTGGGCTCGGAATGACAGACTTCTCATAAACGAACCATGGATGCCTCATAAATAGTTCGGCCAACCTAGACTCTTTTGAGGCTCTAGTTTCCTTTCCAAGGAAGTATAAGACGAGAATAAGTTTTTATAAGGGTTTTTGTCACAAAAATGTAAAGAACGTAAAATGAAAAATTGCTTGTAAAATAGACTAAGAAAATCGATGACATAAACTAAAAAGAAAAACGATTTGTAAACAATAATAAAACGGTGTTGGGTCGACAAGAATATTCTAGGGTATGCTCGATTCAATTATTGAAGAGAATATGAAAAGTATTTGTGCCATTAAAAAGGTTATTTATTATTTAATTTCTTAATTATTTGTAATACTATATATTTTAAAAAATAATCAAACTATATATTTTTTTTTGACGTTAATCAAACCATATATATAGGGCAAATTGCTGTTTTTACCCCAAAATTTCATTTTTATGACAAAAATACACCGTCCTTTCAATCAAATGTTGCACTACACTTTCGGGGGTGGAAAATTACAGTTACCCACTTATGACCAAACAAAAAAAGTGAAACCACTATTACCATTTTAACCTTCCCGACATGTCAGACTTCTATAGAGGTCTAACATTTAAACTCTAATAGAAGTCTGATTGATTTCTCCTACCAGACTTCTCTCAGACGTATTCGAGAAGTCTTATACAGATTAAAATAGTAAATTTAAATTTAAAAATTAAAAAAAAAAACTTTGTCAAAACTTTTTTCTACAATAATTAAATATAGACGATTTTGATGTATAGAAATTAATATTTCATAACATTGAATCAAATTAAACAAGGTTAGTTAATTATGGATATACCTCAATAAATATTAGACTTCTCGAAGAAGTCTTATACAGATTTAATTAGTAAATTTAAATTTAAAAATTGTAAAAAAATATTTTGTTAAAAATTTCTTATACATAAATTAAATATAGACGATTTCGAAGTATTAAAATTAAATTTCGTAAAATTGAATCAAATTAAAAACATATAAGGCAAAGTAGATTGTGAGGCTGAATATAGTGAGTCTCTGGTCATAAGGTGAGCATTGAACCTCACGGTTCATCCTGACGAGACAGCCCAAAGAGACAACATCTTTCATACAAGATGTTCCATCCGAGGCAAGGTATGTAATTTGGTAATTGATGGAGGGTCGTGTACCATTGTAGCGAGTGACTACATGGTCACTAAGCTCTGCCTAGAATGCACTAAACACCCTCACCCATATAAGCTAAGATGGTTAAATGATAAGGCTGAATTGCGCGTAACAGACCAAGTGCTTGTACCGTTCAATGTGGGCAAGTACTCGGATGAGGTTGTGTGTGATGTTGTTCCTATGCAAGCTGTCCATCTTCTTCTTGGTAGACCTTGGCAGTTTGACAGGGACGCCATTCACCATGGCCGAAGTAATATGTATTCGTTTGTGCATGATAAAAAGAAGTATAATTTAACACCTCTTACACCTACTCAAGTACACGAACTACAAGTTAAAATGTTAAAAGAGAAAGATACCTCGACCAGGAATAACTTGTTTATCAAACCCAGTTATATTTCTAAGACAATCACTTGCAAGGAACCGGTATTACTAATGATCTTTAAGGAGACTTTAAGTGCAGGTTCTAGTGCGTTGGAGCAACATCTTCCTACTGAAGTTACTCAACTCTTGGACCGATTTGCTGATGTGTTTCCTGATGAGGTAACTCCTGGCTTACCTCCCATAAGAGGAATAGAGCACCATATCGATTTTGTGCCCGGAGCCCCATTGCCCAATCGAGCCGCATACTGCGTTAATCCGGAAGAAGCCAAGGAACTAGAAAAGCAAGTGAGGGAACTTATGGACAAGGGCTATGTTCGTGAGAGCCTTAGTCCATGTGTCGTTCCCGTCCTTTTGGTTCCAAAGAAGGATGGAACGTGGAGGATGTGCGTGGATTGTCGCGCGATCAACAACATAACGATCAAATACCGACATTTGATACCAAGGTTTGATGACATGCTTGATGAGCTCTGTGGTTCTAATTTGTTTTCCAAGATTAATCTCAGGAGTGGATAACATCAAGTGCGATTGAGAGAAGGTGACGAATGGAAGACGGCCTTCAAGACGAAGCAAGGCCTTTACGAATGGCTAGTTATGCCTTTCGGGCTAACTAACGCGCCAAGTACCTTCATGCGACTCATGAATGAGGTTCTTAGACCCTACATTAGTAAGTTTGTAGTGGTATACTTCGATGATATTCTCATTTATAGTCGGACTCTAGCTGAACATTTATCTCATTTAGAACAAATTCTTAAGACGCTTCAACGAGAAGGTCTTTACGCCAACTTGAAGAAGTGCACATTTTGCGCTAATGAGCTTGTGTTTTTAGGCTTTGTTGTGAGTTCACAGGGACTTAGAGTGGACCAAGAGAAGGTCCAAGCCATCCAAGAATGGCCCACGCCAACGACCATTAGCCAAGTCCGAAGCTTTCACGGGTTGGCTAGCTTTTACCGACGGTTCGTGAAGGACTTCAGCACTCTTGCTGCACCTCTCACTGCCATCATCAAGAAGGATGTGGCCTTCAAGTGGGGAGAAGCCCAAGACGAGGCCTTCAAAGGCCTAAAGGATCGTTTGACTCATGCTCCCGTTATAACTTTACCCGATATCTCTAAAACGTTTGAAATTGAGTCTGATGCCTCAGGTTTAGGGATCGGTGCTGTGCTTACTCAAGGAGGCAAACCTGTTGCTTACTTCAGTGAGAAACTAAGTGGTGCCACGCTCAACTATCCTACATATGACAAGGAGCTCTACGCCTTAGTCCGAGCAATGGAGACGTGGCAGCATTATCTACTCGCGAGAGAGTGTGTCATCCACACGGACCATGAGACTTTGAAACCTCTTAGGGGTCAGACTAACCTCAAGAGAAGGCATGCTAAGTGGCTGGAGTTTATAGAGGCGTTCCCCTATGTGATCAAGTACAAGAAGGGAAACGATAATGTGGTGGCCGATGCCCTATCTCGGAGATATGCGCTAATATCGACCATGGAAGCCAAGGTTCTTTGATTTGAAATGATTATTCTATTATATGAATCTGATGTTGATTTTGCAGAGATATACAAGAACCATGGAAAGGGAGCCCACGTTTCTTACTATGACCATGACGGCTATCTTTTTAAAGATAAACGCCTATGCATCCCGCAATGTTCGTTAAGAGAGCTTATAGTCCGAGAAGCTCATGGAGGCGGCCTCATGGGTCATTTTGGCGTTGAGAAGACTCTTGCCATGCTGAAGGAGCACTTCTTTTGGCCACACCTTAAGAAGTCGGTCAAAAATTTCTGTGCAAGATGTATCACTTGCAAGAAAGCAAAGTCTCGGGTTCACCCGCACGGTTTGTATCTTCCTTTACTGATTCCTACTTTACCATGGATTGATATTTCTATGGACTTTGTGCTAGGTTTGCCTAAGATCAGACACAAGGACTCCATCTTTGTCGTGGTGGATCGGTTCTCGAAGATGGCACACTTCATTCCATGTGCCAAGACAAACGATGCTACACAAACCGCATACCTCTTTTTCAAGGAGATTGTCCAACTACATGGAGTACCTAGGACGATCGTCTCGGATCGCGACACCAAGTTCCTGAGCCACTTTTGGAGAACCCTCTGGAAGAAGATAGGAACCAAGCTGCTCTTCTCCACGACCTGCCATCCACAAACCGATGGCCAAACTGAAGTCGTTAACCGAACACTTGGAACGTTGCTTCGAGCAACAATAGGGAGAAACCTTAAAACTTGGCTTGAAACTTTACCTTTTGTCAAGTTTGCTTATAATAGAGCTGTCCATAGTGCTACTCATTTGTCTCCTTTTCAGGTCGCATATGGATTTAATCCACATACGCCATTGGATCTTAAGCCTCTACCTCAAACGGAGTTCTTAAACCTCGACGGAGCCAAGAAGGCCGAGGACGTGAAGAAGCTACACCAATCGGTCAAAGATCAGCTCGAAAGGACCAATGCCCAACGTGTGAAGAATGCCAACAAGGGCAGGAAGCACGTGTCCTTTGAAGTTGGAGAATGGGTGTGGTTGCACATGAGACCGGAGCGATTTCCGGACCAACGCAAATCGAAGCTATCGCCTCGCGGAGACTGCCCATTCAAAATCGTGCAGAAAATCAATGACAACGCCTACAAACTAGAACTTCCAGGTGAGCTTAAGGTGTCTGCTACATTCAATGTTTCTGACTTAGCTCGTTTTGATGCAGGTGATGACGTTTTGGGGTCAAAACCTCATGAAGAGGGAGGGAGTGATGAGGACATTGAGTCAATGAACTAAGTCATACAACCACCACTAGTGCCAAGTGGACCAGTGACTAGAACCAGGAGCAGGGACATGGAAAAGAAGTTCAACATGTTCATGGACCAGCTCGGATCAGAAGGTTTCTTCAAAACGGACACTAGGCCACTAGCCCGTTAACGAGCAGTTATTGGGCCGATTCTTTCAAGCAGGATCCACTCATCATCCCGGACGATCCAGAAGGTGATCGACATATGGATTTGAAGCTCTTTGAGTCTAGTTTCCAGAACACTAGAGATCATCCCAAGACTCCTTACCATTCGGACCAGAACGTCCAAATACGGAAGACATATCAGCTGGATCCTTTGTTGGCCGATAACACTAAGTGGCCACTCATCAAGCCCAGGTTCGTGGCCCACTTATCTAAGGTCGATTTCACTTCATCAAAGACGACTTAGGCCCAAGGAAGGTCATTAGTTGGGTTTGTAAGTCGTTTGGTGCTCTTTTCCCAACTTTCGTTTTATCCCACTGGGTTTTGCGAAGATGGGTTTTTACCGAGGCCAAACGGCTTGCAATATTATTGGCCCAATTAATGGCTCTCTGTAAGCCCATGAACACCAAATACACGAGGCCTCACTTCTATTTTCTTAGTCCTTTTAATTCTTTTGTAAACGGGCCTAAATTGTTAAGGACCCGTCTTGTTATTTCTTTGTCGATTTATTTCCTTTCTTTTGGCATGTGCTTTCTTTAAAAACCCTAAGACTTTGTCTTTGCTAGGTCACGCAGAAAATAAGAGTTTTTCTTTCAAGTTTTTGTTCTTCACAAAAACGTTTCTTCTCTCTAGATCGTGAGTGAGTCCGATCCTTAGGGAAACCCCTTGAAGTATCAAGAGACCGTCGCCTCTCTTTGTGTTCTCATCGTCCCACCAACGCCATCCATCTTATCCCATTGGCAGAAGAGAGAGACCTTAGTCCAGCTTCTTCGACACAATCCTCTCGTCCTAGAACTCTCGACCATCGACCTCCGGTTTGTGTGAGACAGGTTTGAGGGCATATCAGATCCCGTTGAAACCCTAAACCTTACTATGAAACTACTCAGACATGGCAACAGAAAACAAGCAAGGAGATAGAGAAAAACTCATAGTAATAATTAAAGAGAGGAAAGGGTTTAGTATTCATCTCAATAGATGCAAATATTCTTCTTCGACCTTACAATATCAATCGTCAAAAGTCTCAATAGAATAGAGAGCATTAAAAAGAGAGATAACCTAAAAAGTGGCTGAGAATAAAGTATATATAGGGTTCTGGACGAATTATGTCAAATTATGCAGTTTCTGGGGCAAAACAGGAAAATCAGAAAATTCTTTTTCTTTCTTGCTGACTAGCATCGATCGATGCACATATTGCATCGATCGATTTTGGACTTTCTAGGCATGGTCCATCGATCGATGCACTCCCTGCATCGATCGGCTTCAATTGTGCATCGATCGATTGTGAACTTTCTGAGCATGTTGCATCGATCGATTTTGGTTCTTCTGATAGAGTTGCATCGATCGATGCACTCCTTGCATCGATCGATTATGCTCTTTTTATGTACTGTTTCATGCGTTTTTGCTCACGTAACTCCAATTTCTTCCTTAAACGCCTTTTTACCTGAGAAACTAAATAAAAAGACTCTAAAAACGAACGTTGACTCGATAAAATACTCAAAAGAAACACCAAAACATGTGTTAGAAAATGGCAAAAACCAAGCATATCAATTCCCCCAGACTTAGTCTTTTGCTTGTCCTCAAGCAAACATAAAACTAAACAAGTAAAAAAAGTTTGAAATATACGGAGACTCACATTTCCTTTAGAACTCTGCAATGACCATTACCTTAGTAATCCACGTATTGCCAAACTAACTCTAGATCGAACCACCATGTACTTCTCTGCAAATATCGCAGCCACCAAGAATCAACTAATTATTTCGCGGAATAATCAAAAGCCATCATCGCTGGGTCTCATCAAAGATCATAGTGCCAAGAACCTTCTGGACTCTTTCCCTTTCAATATCATGACAAGACAACAACACAGCCTTTGGTACTTTTTTCCCTCCAATAGACTTATTCTTTTTTCATTTTCTTTACGTAGGGTCAATGGGTGATGGAACGCCAGTATTGATGGTTTTTGCCACCGAATCCCCGGTTCATTTTAGTTCCACCCTTTTATTGGTATAGTGGTATCTCTGTGTGAGAAGTCAGACTTCAGTCAATCACGACTTGGGCCAGCAGTTGGGCTTAGTACAAGCCTTAGTGTCAAGTTGGGCCCAAGTAAGTTTATATGGTTTCTTTGTTATAAATACAAGTGTTTAACAATATGAATACCTAATCCTGAATCTTGATGATTCTGAACGCCTTAGAGGCGGCTCAGAAAGCTAGAGAGAGAATAGGAGTTTTCTCTAGGGAATCTAGTTCTGTTCTTTCTTGTTTGTTGGGTGTGAGAGAGATCTATATTGTGAACCACATCGGAGGAGTTTTCCGATTCTTCATAGTGGATGTTGTGGATCCAGGATCCACCCCAGACGTAGCGGTTAAAGGCCGTGAACTGGGTGAACAATTCTCGTGTTCGTTAATTTGTGTATCTAAGATAGATTGGGACAAGAGCATTAAAGTTTAAATCCTAACAAGTGGTATCAGAGCGTCAGGTTCTTCAATTCACAGTTTTGAAGGGAATACAAAATCTCTCACACAGGAAGAAACAGTTTTGAAAGAATTGGTGAAGTGTGTGCAATCACACGGGTAAATTTGATTTACTCTAAGTCAGATTAAATAATAAAATAATATGTAAGAGAGTGAATCTGGTTTTGGAAGCTTCATGATGGACAAGATGGTTTCTAGCCGGAGAGGAACTCGCCGGAAGGAGAGGACCGCCGGAGGTCGTTCTGGTCGGAGGCAAATGTGGACTCACAAGCTCCGGAGGCCTTCAGAGTAGGAGGACGACGGAGGAATCGTCGGATGGTGGAGAGATTCCACTTGGAATTGCAGGCGTCGCGAATTAGGGTTCTTCGCCGGAATGAACGGCAGAGGACGGAGGCGGATCTGGTCAGGGGCTGAGGAATCGCCGGAGAAGACAGAGGAAGCGCCGCAAATCTCACAGTTGGCGGTAAACGTTTGCACCTGTGCCCGTCGCCATTGACGAGAAGAAGAAGCTTCGTGGTTTGGAGATCCGACGAGCATCTCAATATGAGAGATGAAGCCGAGAGCTCCAGAGGTCGGCGACAGGGAAGATGGCGGCGTTGCAGGTTGAAGTCATCGGAGTCACGGCGACGGCGGGGCGAATCGCCGGGATGGAGTCGCCGAGATTATGGCCGGTAAACTGTGCCGGTGACATGGGCAGAGCGGCGGCTGGTTATCATCAAGGAAAAGAGAAGCTAGGGTTCTCAGCTGGGCCCGAGTTGGGCCATAAAGGGAGAAGATTTGTTGGGCCGAGTGCTGGGCCAGAGAAAACAAATCAACTTGAGAGAAAAAGAAAGTTTGACTGGGCCGAAGTCAGTTTCTTTCTTCGGCCTGCTTGAATTTTGGATGGAGTTAGAGGTTTCTAACTGGGCCGAAAATTAGAAGAGAGAAGAAAAAAAATGGTTTGGGCCAGGTCAATTATTCTTCAGAGGGGCCTGTCCGAATTTATAATGGATTTGGAGAAGAAAAAAAAAATCACTTGGTCTTTGATTAAAACAAGCCTAGTTTTAATAAAAAGGAAATTGTCTAAATTACAAGAAGGAAATCGTGCAAGGAGAATAGACAGGAGTTCAAGGGACAGAAAATACTGAGGAGACAAAAAGTGTAACCATAACCACGGAGAGATTGGGTTTAAGGTGGAGTAATTTCTAGTATCATATGGATTATTGGTTCATATCAAGATCTTGGAATCAAAATTGCATCTTCAATCTCAAGGGTCAAACCCTGCGAATCACAAGGTATATTTGTGATGTTTTGATTGGTTGTTTCTAGTTGCTCCGGGTCTGCAAAATTCAGGGAATTGAAGTCTTGGAAGAACACAAAAGATGGTGTTCAGGGTTCAAAATTTGCCATTGGAAGAGAATTCATGGGACTGAGGGATGCCTTAGAAGTTTTGAATTTAATGTGTTTGGCTGATTGAGGATCAAAGAAAGGTTTCAGTTCAAGGAGAGTTGCAGAGTGAGTAGGGAAAAGGATCAAGGAATATGTTGGGGTCAAAGACATATTGTTATGGTTTGAGGAGTTTTGGTTTGCAGGCTTAGTCTCAAGTTGATAGATAGAGGTCCATGAGCAGATGGAGATGTCTACAGGTTCAAGCATAATCAGGTTGCAACCGGGGTTAGAAGGAAAGCTTTAGAGCTTTGTTGCTTGATGGTGGTGAAGACATTTGGATATTAGTTGCAAGTGTTAGCAATTGAAGAGGGATCCATGAAAGGATCAGAATGCAGAGGATAAAAAGCTGCATTGGGAAAAGAGAACAAAGTTTTGGTCTACCTATTTGCATCTTAAAGAGGTCTGGTGGAGGAATCTTTTGTAGGGTTCACTTGCAGGAGTTCAAGTGAGTTGGAGGCACACCTAAAGAAAGCTCATGAGTACAAGGTGAAGATTCAAGTTTATTTCTAAGGGAGAAGATGCTAGTGCCAAAGATAGGTGGATTTGCATACATGTGATGTGATGCAGGGCATGTTTACAACAAGGAAGCAGCTTCAAGGGTTCTAGAGATGAAGTGCTTAAGGCTGTAACATGGTGTCTCGAGCATTTCACAAGGTTGTGGATGTGAGACAGGTTTACCAAACAGTTCGAGTATGTTGGTTGGATGGTTCTGCTGATGCATAAGGGATTTGAACAGAAGGTTGAACAAAGGTATCTGTATCGAGAGTCTTCTTAGCCAGGTGGAGTTAGGAGGAGGGTTCTGCAGGCAATATCAGCGGTGCAAAGTGATGTTCAAAAAGGTGTTCAGGTTCAGTGGTGTCTTGGTAAGTCAGAGACGGTTTCAGGGAAATGAAGCATAAATGACTTAGAGGTTTTCTGCAGTTGATTCAAGAGGAACTGGTTTGTCAGCAAGGTTATGTAAAGAATTATGCATGAACATGGTTGTGTCGAAAGTCTGTTTAGCAGTATGGTTGGATGGCATGTTCTGTTAGGAGTAACAGCGGTACACAAGGAGTTCAAGGCTTATATGTTTTTGTCTGAGAAGGTGTTGAATCAGGGATTGTTTCAGGTTTAAAGCATGTATGATTAAAGGTTAGATGCTTACAGTTCAAGGAGTGTTTGATTAAGCTCAGTGTACAAGAGAAGAACCAAAGAACTCCAAAGTGAATCAAGTTGCAGAAGGACATAGATAATGAAGAATCAAGAGATCAATGATGAGTGGAGCTTTACACAAGGAATGTAACAACTGGTTTTATAACTCAAGAAGAGACATGGGGATGTTGGTGGCTCGGGAATGAGCTCATCAAGGGTTTACATGAAGATCAAAGTGCCAAGTCTAGAGCCATGAGTCAAAGGTTTAAAGGGCAATTCACAATGAGATTTCAAGTTGGGATCAAGGTGGAGATTCTAGAAGAAGCAAACAGGAAGAAAGACAAAGGAACAAAGATTTGTGAAGGAGTAGAGAGCTGTCTGAATCTAAAGGTTGAGATTGTGAGAAGTCAGACTTCAGTCAATTCACGACATGGGCCAGCAGTTGGGCTTAGTACAAGCCTTAGTCTCAAGTTGGGCCCAAGTAGGTTTCTAAGGTTTCTTTGTTATAAATACAAGTGTTTAACAATAGGAATACATAATCCTGAATCTTGAGGATTCCGAGCGCCTTAGAGGTGACACGTAAAGCTAGAGAGAGAATATGAGTTTTCTCTGGGAATCTAGTTCTCTTCTTTCTTGTTTGTTGGGTGTGAGAGAGATCTATATTGTGAACCACATCGGAGGTGTTTTCCGATTCTTCATAGTGGATGTTGTGGATTGATATGCTCAAATTAATACCCTAATAGTACTAAAGCAGTAGTTGTAATATAGCTAGGGGTCGAACCACAAAGACTCACGGAGATCACTCAATAGATTATATAGCTGAGAATTAAGCTAAGCTAGAAGATGTAATTAAAAACAGTGCATAAATTAAACGGGATGTAATTCAATTGGGAAATATAGGCCCAGGGTATTTCTCAGGAAATCAATGAATGCAGACTAACTAACTAACAGGATTCAGATTTAGCGCAGTTCTTGAACTCAAATCACTAAGATATAATTAACCAACTGTCGTTGCGAGAATTACCTAAATCTAAATCCTAGGAATTCCAAATCTCTTTGCGAATCCTAAATTCTAAATCAGCTTTAATATCAGGTTTGATATGTTCACAAATCAATTAAACCAAATCTCTTTGCGAATAATCAATTTGCTCACCTAGGTTCTATCAGGTAATTAATCGCACTGTCGTGCCTAATCAATTATCCTAAGATCTAAGTTCCAGATTCGTCAACCTAGAATTAGCTTCGAACACAACTTAAGATGAAGAACTAATTCAGATGGTGAATCCTAAACAGATAATTAACCTAGCATTCAAAGAAAACTTTTATGAGAAAACCCTAAACCTAATGTGGATCTACTCAGACATGGAGAATGAAACAATCAACATAGCTGAATAAATCATCAATAGAATAGAAAGAAGGGTTTAGAGATCTGATCTCGGACGAAGGGAGATTCAGACTTGTCTCTCTAAAACCAAAGTAAAATCAAAC
>PKML01043563.1:0-34193 GCA_002933935.1 Eutrema yunnanense | reverse complement strand
TATCTAAATCTAAATCCTAGGAATTCCAAATCTCTTTGCGAATCCTAAAGTCTAAATCAGCTTTAATATCAGGTTTGATATGTTCACAAATCAATTAAACCAAATCTCTTTGCGAATAATCAATTTGCTCACCTAGGTTCTATCAGGTAAATCGCACTGTCATGCCTAATCAATTATCCTAAGATCTAAGTTCCAGATTCGTCAACCTAGAATTAGCTTTGAACACAACCTAAGATGAAGAACTAATTCAGATAATGAATCCTAAACAGATAATTAACCTAGCATTCAGAGAAAACCTTTATGAGAAAACCCTAAACCTAATGTGGATATACTCAGACATGGAGAATGAAACAATCAACATAGCTAAATAAATCATCAATAGAATAGAAAGAAGGGTTTAGAGATCTGATCTCGGACGAAGGGAGATTCAGACTTGTCTCTCTAAAACCAAAGTAAAATCAAACACAGAAAATAAAGCATAGCCTAAACAAGTGGCTGTAAAATCCTATTTATAACCTAAATCACGACTTGGGGTCTTCTTGTAATTATTAAAGACTTCTGGGCATTTTTGCAATTCTTCAAGTCTTGGAAAACTCGCGGGTCATGTCTTGCTGCGATGAGTATCGATCGATACCAGGGGGTATCGATCGATGCTTCTCGTAAAATCAGGTACTCAGCAACACGACTTCAGCTCTTGCTCCAAACTGGTCCAGAAAGCTCAAATAATTCCAATAATGCTCCAAATGTGCTCAGACCTGCAAAAGACTCTAAAAGACTCCAAAATACTATAAAGACTCTATAAAAAGGACTTATATCATGGCTTAAATAGGATAAAAACCATGATATATCATGGATCCAGGATCCACCCCAGACGTAGCGGTTAGAGGCCGTGAACAATTCTCGTGTTCGTTAATTTGTGTATCGAAGATAGATTGGGACAAGAGGATTAAAGTTTAAATCCTAACAATCTGGAAATTTTTCTAACCTCGCTTTCAACCTTAGTGTGATCATCTCTTTCAAAGTAAAATAATGGGATCGATGGAAATTTTCCTAGCCCTTTACTCGAAAGAAAATAATTTCAACTTTTCTGCTTTTTATTTTAAATAAGGGAGAGGAGTACCATACTTTCACACAGGTCATCTTGTCAGATACGAATGAGGAGTCAAGCTCTGAAGACACCAATCACGATGATGAGGTAAAAGGAAAAGCTCAGAAACTAGCTCAAGCTTTTTGAATTTTTCTGGAAACATGGATGGCTCTGATTAACTGGTCAGCCTTTAGATTTTTCATTAATCTAATCTAAAACTAGCCCTGCAACAATGGTCACTTAGATGCAAATTCTCATAAAAATTCAAAGATCGTGATCATAATCTGCAACAAGTTTTGACTCAATAAAACAGAATAACTCAAAAGAAAACTTCAAAATGACTAAAAAAGAGAAAACAAAAGATAGAAAATAGCGTTAGTAACGATAAAGATCCTCCCCCAGAGTTACTTCACACAGTCTCGGTATGAAAATAAATCAAGAAGAAGGCAAAACAGACTGAAGAAAAATAAAATAAAAACAAAAGAAAGAAAATAAAACTAACGATAGAGAATGTTACTGGTGAATTAGTGGTCCTCCAAACTACCGCATGCATCTTGTCCTAGCGTGCGCCTCCTCCTGAGAAGTCTCGCATCGGGTGGGTGTGAACCACTTGATCCAGCAAAATCAGACATGCGTCCAACAACGTCTGGTTTGGGCCCAAAGTCGTGCATGCCATCAGATGGCTCATCATCACGATCATCTGCAGTGGCAGGTGCCCTGAAACAGGAAGGTATCCTGGGGGTCAGTATCTTAGCAAGTGCTCTGATATGCTCAATTTAATACCCTAAAAAGTACTAAAGCAGTTGCTGCAGTAAATCAAGGGGTCGAACACAAGAACTCAAGAATCACACAATAAATTCTATAGATCAGAAACAAGCTAAACCAGATGATGTAATTGAAAACAGGATTGCAAGTAAAACGTTTGTAAATTCAATTGGGGAGACGTAGGCTTAGGGTATTTCTCAGGAGATCAATGAATGCAGCTAAATTAACTAACAGGATTCGGATTAAGCACTGTTCTAGAACTCAAATCACTAAAATATAATTAACCAACTCTCGTTGCGAAAACTATCTAAATCTAGATCCTAGGAATTCCAAATCTCTTTGCGAATCCTAAATTCTAAATCAGCTTTAAAGATCAAGTTTGATATGTTCACAAATTAATTAAACCAAATCTCTTTGCGAATAATTAATTTGCTCACCTAGGTTCTATCAGGTAATTAATCGCACTCTCGTGCCTAATCAATTATCCTAAGATCTAAGTTCTAGGTGATTAATCTAGAATTAGCATTGAGAACAACCTAAGGTGAAGAACTAATCAGATAGTGAATCCTAACAGAAAATCAACCTAGCATTCAAAGAAATCCCTATGAGAAAACCCTAAACCTAACAGGTGATCTACTCAGACATGAATATTAAATCAATAAACATGTTGAATAAATACTCTTGTATAAAATCAGAAAGAGAAACAAGGTTTTGAGATCTGATCTCGGACGAAGGGAAACCAGACTTGTCTCTCACCAAAATCTCTCTTAAACTAAAGCAAAATAAAGCATAGCCTAAACAATGGCTGTAAAATCCTATTTATAACCTAAAAACACGATCTGGGGTCTTCTTGTAATTACCAGAAACTTCTGGACCAAATTGCAATTCTTCAACTCTTCATTAAGTCGCGATGTCGTGTCTGCCTCGTCGAGTATCGATCGATACCAAGGTGGTATCGATCGATGCCTGTCGTGGAATCAGGTTCTTGGCGACACAACTTCTGCTTCTGCTCCAAACTGCTCCAATAAGTTCCAATAACTCCAATAATCCTCCAAATGTGCTATGACCTGTAAAAGACTCTAAAAGACTACAAAACAATAGAAAGACTCTATGAAAAGGACTTATATCATGGTCTAAACAGGGTAAAAACCATGATATATCATGCTCCCCAAATCTTCATCAGCATGGCGTTGTTCTTCTGCAATCCCCTACTGACAAATTTCCACTTCTCTTCATCATCTGTCTCGAATGGGCAAGGCGTGAGATAGTACTCACTGCAATCTGGAGGAAGAATGTCGATGTATCTTGAAGTGATCGAAAATGGGTGTAAGGAGGATCGAAAATGTCGATGTATCTTGAAGTGATCGAAAATTCAAAGATCGTGATCATAAGTACCTCGGATTCAGCAATGCATCTCCTGTAGATACCATCAGAACAGTGCTTGTACAAGTAAGGGTCATCCCAAAAGAATTGCCTTATGTCACGCAAAAACTTCTTCTTGTCATATTTCTTGAAATGCTTTGGCTCTGCATCTGCAGCGAGGTAGTTGGCAATATCAGCGTACCATGGTTGATCAGAATCAGCTGTAGCGACTAGATATCCTTCAGAAGTACCAAGGTATTCAACAGTCAAAACAGGTTCGGAAATCGCAGGGTATCGACCGATACTGGGGGAGTGTCGATCGATACCAAAACCTGTAATTCGTGGGAATTGCTGAGTTTTGGAAAAACCCATTTGAAACTCAGTTTCAGTGAAGTAAATGGACTCTTCTGGTAGTTGATCATCAATAGGCACGTATGCATCGATCTGAATCCTAGAAAGATGGTCAGCGACTCCGTTTTCTATTCCTTTCTTGTCCTTAACCTCGATGTCGAAACCTTGTAGCAAAAGAACCTAACGACAAAGGCGAGGCTTGAGCTCCTTATTATGCATCAGATATTTGAGAGCAACATGATCAGTATGAACAGTCACTTTGCTCCCAATCAGGTATGATCAAAATTTCTCAAAGGAGAAAACAACTGCAAGTAGTTCTTTCTCTTTGGTGCTGTAATTCCTCTGAGCATCATCCAATGTCCTGCTGGTGTAGTATATAACGTGCAGCTTCGTATCCTTTCTCTGACCCAGAACTGATCCAACAGCAAAATCGCTAGCGTCGCACATGATCTCAAAAGGCAAAGTCCAATCAGGAGGTTGCACAATAGGAGCACTCACCAAAGCCTTTTTAAGCTCCTCAAAGGCTGCAAGACACTCAGGTGTGAAATCGAATTTGATCTCCTTGCATAGTAGAGCAGTGAGTGGGCGGGCTAGCTTAGAGAAGTCCTTGATAATCTTCTGTAAAACCCAGCATGACCAAGGAAACTTTGAATATCCTTCACAGAAGTCGGTGGTTGGAGACTTGTAATGACCTGAATCTTGGCTTTGTCAACTTCGATCACAGCTTCAGAAACCTTGTGCCCAAGCACGATGTCATATTGAACCATAAAGTTACACTTTTCCCAATTAAGGACCAAGTGTTTCTCTTCGCATCTCTCTAACACCTTGCAGAAGTTATCCATACAGCTCTTGAATGATGATCCATACACAGAAAAATCATCCATGAACACCTCCATAAAATCCTCAATCATGTCTGTGAAGATAGACATCATAAATCTCTGAAAAGTGGCAGGAGCATTACACAATACAAATAGCATTCTCCTTTATGCGAATGTGCCATAGGGACATGTAAAAGTCGTCTTCCCTTGGTCATCTGGATGTATCGGAATCTGGAAGAAACCTGAATATCCATCGAGAAAACAGTAGTAGGGATGACTAGCCAACCTTTCCAACATCTGGTCAATGAATGGCAATGGGAAGTGATATTTCCTTGTAGCCGCATTCAACTTCATGTAGTCAATGCACATTCGATGCCCAGTGATAGTCCTAGTAGGAATCATCTCATCCTTCTCATTCTTCACCACAGTTATTCCTCTTTTCTTAGAAACAACATGCACTGGACTGACCCAAGAACTGTCCGAGATGGAATCGATAACCCCTGCATCCAAGATTTTCATGACCTCCTTTTTAACCACTTCTTTTAGGTTTGGATTCAGCCTCCTCTGATGCTCAATTGAAGCCTTTGACTCGTCCTCAAGATGAATCCTATGCATGCACAGGTCCGATGATATACCTGAAATGTCATCAAGAGAATAGCCAAGAGATTTGCGATACTTGCGCAGCTTGCTCAGCAGCAAGGTAATCTCTGCGTTGTTCAAGAAAGCATTAATAATCACTGGGTATGTGGAATTAGGACCAATAAAACAATACCTCATATTCACTGGAAGGGGCTTAAGTTCCATTTTAGGAGCTTTCTCCTCGTTCTAATCTCCAAGCCCAGCAGCTTGTTTAGAACTTTCAGCCAACTCCCTTTCTGGTTGTAGGGTATCGATCGATACTAGGGGAGTATCGATCGATACTTGTGGTGATGTATCGAGCATTTTCGAGTATCCAGCAGCATCATCATCTGAATGAACCTCTGACTCTGCTGAACAGACCAATGCTCTCTCCAATTGATCCTCATGATGCATCTCCAAGAAGTACTCTTCAGCTATGTCGTTGAAGGTATCAACAAAGAAAGTTTGTCCATCGATGGTTGGTCTCTTTATCATATTTTCCATGTTAAAATTCATGACCAACTCTCCAATGTTAAGAGCTATCTTCTTATTCCTGCAATCAATCAGAGCACCAGCTGTTGCTAGGAATGGCCTTCCCAAGATACGAGGATCGCTGGGTTTTGAATCATACTCCAGGACAATGAAGTCAGTTGGGATCAAGCATTTCCCAATCTTAATAGGAACATCTTCGAGCAACCCCTCTGGAAGTCTAACTTAGCGATCAGCAAGTATCATGGAGATCCTTGTGGTTGTGAAGTCTGTCATCCCCATTCTCTTAGCAACTGAGTATGGCATGAGGTTGACACTTCAGCCAAGGTCACAAAGAGAATGCTCAAATCTGTCTGTGAAGATCGTGCAATCCAACACAAAACTCCCTAGATCTGGTATCTTCTTTGGAATCGTGTTGGTTAGGATTGCATTGCACTCATGAGTAATCATCAAACATCATTCTTCAAGGTTCACATTGCTAGACACCATCTTCTTGACATATCTCCTGAAAGCTGGAGAAGTCTTGATAGCATAGATGAAAAGAAGTTCAACAACCAGCTTGTCCAAAATCTCCTTGCATCTAGAGTCTTCTACCTCCTTCTTAGTCTTCCCAATATCCCTGGGATAAGGTATCCTCGGTATATAAACTCTTTATGCAACCATGTTAGGTGCTTCCTTGAAAACCTTAGGTGCTGAATCGATTACCGGATCAGTATCGACCGATACAGGGGTGGTATCGATCGATACACGGGATTTTAAGTTGTCCCGTGAAAGTATCCGGACTGGTGTCGATCGATTCTGCCTAGTGTTGATCGATACCCTAGGGATTTCAGAATCCTCATTGTCAAGATCGACGAAATTTCCTGTAGTTTGGCCAACTTTCACTCCTGTATTGACCTCTTTTCCATTCCTCAAGGTGATTGCATTGATGTGTGCCCTTAGGTTTTCTCCTTTCCTTGGAAGAAAACCTTCTTGCCTTTTCACACTCTCTGAAGTTTGAGCTACCTGAGTTTCCAGCTTCTTCTGATGAATACTGAGAGCTTCGATCTTTCCATGCAGGTCCGTGTACATAGCATCCATCTTCCCATTGAAGTCCACAGTCATCTTCTGTTGACCCTGGAGAAGTTGTTCAAGCATAGACTCAACCTTATTCTATGGGGTTTTAGCAGGTATAGGCTGATAAGATGAATTCCCATAATTCCTGGTGTAACCACTGTTCTGGGAAGGTTTCTGGCCAAACTTATTCGACCCAAAACCACTTGGATTAGCTTCAGATTTGAATCCTCCTTGCCGGAAATAGTTGTTGAAGTTTCGGTTGTTGTTATATTGATTCCTCTGACCTTGAAAACCAGAACCACCAATGTAGTTAACATCCTCTACTTTATCCTCATTGATATGCTCGACTTCTTCAGCAAAATGGACTTCCTACACCGATTTTCCCAGCAAAATATTGTGCATTAAATCTAACTTAGCCTGAACATCAGCAATATGCAATCCATCCATGTTCTCACTCTGCTTCTTTCGCTCAAAGTCTGCATTCTTGGTGCTATTGCTAGACGCCAAGTTCTCAATAAGCACATAAGCATCATCACGATACCTGGTATTGAAATTCACATTGCTCGCAGCATCCAAAGCCATCTGATACCTCCAATCAATCCCTCTGAAGAAGAAACCCATCAGCTGAACATTAGTGTACCCATGATGTGGACAATCTCTCGGATACGATCTAAATCTCGTCCAAGCAGCCTTGAATGCCTCAGTCGGGCCTTGAGAAAACAGGGAGATCTTGTTCCTAAGATCCTCTGATCGTGCATCATCGTAGAAATTATTCAGGAAAGCAGTCTTAGTCTCCTCCCAGGTAGTCAGTGATCCTGGAGGTAACTGTTTAAGCCAGTAAGTCGCATCTCCACCTAGAGAATAAGGGAAGAGCTTGCAGAAAAGGTAATCGTAGGACATTCCATTGCTAGTGACCAAATCCTCGAACCTCTCAATATGATCCATGGAGTGTTCATTGGAAAGACCATGAAAAGGGTGCTGACCCACAAGAGTGTAGTATGCAGGTTTCAGCTCAAAGTCATTCATCTGAAATGGTGGAGGACGAATCGCTGATCGATTGGCATAAAACTGATCAGGCCTGTTGTACTCACCAATTGTTCTACCACGATCAACCACAACATTCCCAGCATTCACAGGAGCGATCTCCTCGACAACAGCAGGAGGTGAAATGATGTTCCCCTCTCCATCCAATCGGTGCCCTCTCACATTGCACAATTGACCCTCTTGGTCTCTGTAAGCACCAGCTTCATCTTGAATCAAAACCACTGGATTGTTGTTCATCTCTGCTGGTTGCTTTGCTCTTCTGTTTGTGCGTTCCAAAAGTGCTAGCTTCTCTAATGACAGATTGCTCTTGTTCCTTTTGGTTTCGCGAGTAGGCATGCACATGAAACACAAAAGTCAAGAACGTAAGTAACAAAAATTCACGACAGGTATCGACCGATACCACTAGGGTGTCGATCGATACTGGTCGAATCGAAATTCTCAGACTAAAATCTAATGGCGAATTGAGTCCCCGGCAACGGCGCCAAGTTTGATCAGCTCAAATTAATACCTTAAAAGTACTAAAGCTTTGTCGATTGTAATACTTAGGGATCGAATCCACAGAGACTCAAGGAAACACACAATAGATTCTAAATGTTGAATTTAGCTAAGTTATCAATGGAATTGAAAGCAAATACGTAAATTAAACAAGATGTAATTCGATTGGAAATATGATAGGTTCAGGGTATTTCTCAGAAAATCAATGAATGCAGATGAACTAACTAATCAGGGTTCAGGTTACGCACGGTTCTTGAACTCAAATCTCTAAAGTATAATTAACCAACTCTCGTTGCGAGAATTATCTAAATCTAAATCCTAGAATTCCAAATCTCTTTGCGAATCCTAAAGTCTAAACAAGCTTTTAGTTCAAGTTTGATTTGTTCACAAAACAACTAAACCAAATCTCTTTGCGAATAGTTATTTTGCTCACCCTAAATTCTATCAGGTTTCTCAATTGTACTGTCGTGCCTAATCGATTAACCTAAGATCTAGGTGATCAATCTAGAATTAGCTTTGAGAACAACCTAAGGCAAAGAACTAATTAAGCTTATGAACCCTAAATAACTAATCAACCTATCATTCAAAGAAATCCCTTATGAGAACCCTAAACCTAACAAAAGATCTACTCAGACATGGAGATTGAAACAATAAACATGACTGAATAAATATTTGAATAAATAATAAAGAAGAGAGTAAAACAAGGGTTCGAAATCTTCTCTCGGACGAACATAGTTTCAGACTTGTCTCCCTCAAAAGCTCTCTCACAAAACCAAAGTAGAATAATTTCTGTATGAAGCGTTATAGCCAAAGTGGCTGAAAAACCTAATAAATAATCTAAAACACGTTCTTGGTTAAATTGTAAATAATAAAGTCTTCTGGATCTGAGAGCAAAATCCCCATTCTTCTTAATTCGCGGACGTGTGTTCTTCTGAGGTTAGCATCGATCGATACCATAAGTGTATCGATCGATGCTCGAGCTTCAAATCGGGTACTCAGCTGCACGAACTTCTGCTTTGCTCCAAAAAGCTCCAATATCTCGAATTATGCTACAAACATGCTAAAACCTGATAAGACTCTAAAATGCTACGAAAACACTAGAAAGACTCTATAAAAATGACTTATATCAAGGCCTAAAACGGGTAAAACCATTATATATCACAAACAGCAACGTATCATAATTGATTAGTCGCAACTGTTCATATCAATAATTCACTTCCGCGATGCGTGTGAAAATCAATAACCGATATATACACAAAATTTAGCAAAATCAAGGGAAGTGAGAATTCATGCAGAAACACGGTTAAAGATAAGCTCAAACCCGCAATTGACATATCGAAATTTCACATGAGCGTGGGTAAAACCCGAAATTTTCCCAAATACATAAACCCTAGATATTTGAAATTTTCTCAAAATCTTATCAATCAAAACAGTAAGGTGGTCGAATTCATTTCCCAACAGCCTAGTAAGGTCTAAGAACACAAGATATCGACTCATGGGTTCACGAATCAAAACAACAAAACTTGGGCGATTTCCCCTTCCAAAATCGCGACTGTAAATAGGGATTCCGGGGTTCATACCTTTACTAATCGCAGAAACTGGGTTGGTGGTTTTGTAGATCACAAAAAATCGATGAAGATAGACACCAAAATCGTTCAAATCCGTGAAGAATCGAAAGAGTTATGAAGGATTGAAGATTTTAGGGGTTTTGAAAAAAAAAAGAGCATCGATCGATTTTTGTAGTGAAAATCGGGGAAGGAGAAGAAAATAAAGGGGAAAATCGGTTTAATTCGAGTAAAATAAACCGGATTAAACCGGTTTTAGAAATCGAAAATTTACCTGGGTCGGACATCGATCGATGTAGGGGATGCATCGATCGATTTTCGGTCTTCGGACTCTTCTGCATCAATCGATGGCAACCTTTTTTTTTTTTTTAGAGAATAACGAACAACAATCTAAAAATAACAAAATTTATTAAGTCAGTGTCCTAAAAATCTAAAAAATATATATATAACTTACCGGTGGATTGCCTCCCACCAAGCGCTTGTTTTAAGTCTTATAGCTAGACTCCTTTTGTGTTCTAGGTGGCTGATAGATATAAGGGGTCGTGACTTTTCACCCTCTTGATGTTTGAATGATATCTCAATGGTGCCGTCTTTTTTCCTGTGGATGGAAGAGTCAACAAACTGTATTGGCACACTGCTTTCATGGAGCTTCTCGTAATTTATTACCCATGATTCTGGGAGTAGCTTGACTAGCTCATCTCTAGGAATTTGTCTGGGAATATTGATGCATGATGTGCTATGCTGTGATTCTAGTTGGATTAGCAATGCATCTCATGTGTCTCATTGGAGACTTAGGTCCATGGCATGATTCTGGACCATGTACGCGATCTGGTGGTGGAGCGTTGTTGCATATGTATTCCCAATTTGTGGAGCGTTGTTGCATATGTATTCCCAATTTGTGGAGCACCCGTGATTTGCAGTTGGATTTTCATGTTTTGGTAGATTTGAGGATCTTCAAGAGCTATGTTGAAATTTGGGTAGAGTGTGACAAATACCGTGCCCGCATTTAAGGTTGTTTGGATAGTTGCTATGCAAGCATGCTAGTACATTCTGTATCTGGTGTCGAGTAGAGCGACTCTTGCTACTACGGGTAGACATTTTCTTCCATGAAGGGTTAGCGCAAGGCGTATTGCTCCATAGTGGAGGTGGGTATAGCCATAAGTTCTCCATTGATGAATCATCCCTTCGTTGAAGCGGATAGAGATCATCTGCTCAGTTTCCGTTGCTGTAACTAAGTGTTGCTCCATTTGTGAGGTTAGGACGAGTTCTCTTACAGCATGTTTGCTGGGACCAAACACATGTTTAAAGGCTTTATATGGGTGGAGTAAGGGTAATTGGGTAATAGGGACTTTGCTATCTTCACTTACATATTCTATTTCATAGAGATAGTCTATTTTACTAGCGTTTGATTTTCTGAAAGAAGGTGAGTTTGTCAAAGAAGAAGATGTACTTTCCATAGTGCATGTGTAATGAGACAAGAGGCCAAGACAGAATGTCTTATTTCCTATCTATCCTTTGGAGTAATATTGGACCATGAGTTGTTTCTTTTTATGTGTGATGCTAAGAATATGGAGAGAAAATATGTGAGGTGTTTATGCTACATAACCGAGGCAATACTTCCTTTGTTTGGAGCCTCAAGTACTTTGAGCATTACAACCTCATAGATTTTTCTCTATATTCTTCTTTTCTTAGCTTAATTGGATTTTTGGTATGGAGGATCCACTAGGTGGTAACCACAGAGCATACTCTCCATACTAACTAACGGAAGAAAATAACTCATAGGAACAGTACCCCTTAGGAAGATAAGAACCAAAGCTTAGACTGCCATGGCTCTGATACCAAATTTACAAACACATAGTAGGTACAACCACGAAGGAGATTTATCAGGATCAAATAAGTATTTAGAAGAGTATTAATTTACAAACACATAGTATGTACAACTACAAAGGAGGTTTACCAGGATCAAATACGTATTTAGAAGAGTATTTAACAAAAGGGGGATCCTTTTATTATTAAGAACACTCAAGGACTACAAAGACTCTCAAAGTTTCGTCAAAATAACACAACTTTTTTGTAGTGAAATGGGCTTGTAATTGGGCTTTTGGGATGAAACAGAAGCTGGCCGAGGGTGTGGAGCTTCTGGCCGCGGTTGGAACTTCTCCAGGAGTGGCCGGAGGTCTTCTGGCCACGGCTGGGAGCTTCCTAGATGGCATTGGCGGGACTTCTTGATCTTCATGTAACTTTTGATTGAACCGTTGGATCGTCTTCAAATCAATTGGAATGGGAAGGTAGCTGGTGCGTTGATATCTCCAAAATTGGGCAGGATCAGACGGTGAGAAGATCTTCTATAAGAGTTGAACTTCTGACGGTTTGATTCTTAGCTGAAAATCTGGTTTTTCTCCAATTTTCATTGGTTTTGCCTAAGTAACCTGAAAAAAAGTCTTGACAATATACGAAATCCGTAATAAAAACATATAAAGCGAGTAAAACACTTATTAAAGTGCCTTAAAATCATAGGTAAAATGGGTAAAAATACGATGTTATCAACTTTCCCAGACTTAGACTTTGTTTGTCCTCAAACAAAACATAATCAAAGCTCGGAAAGATCAAACAAAAATTATAGGGAACTCGAATTCTGAGAGACCGTCTTTATAAACCATAACCATCGAACTACTTCAAACGCAACCTAGCTTAGAAAATTTTCACCAGAAATTTCTGTAACACTAGTCCACGGTATCCGTCATACGAAATCCAAACTTTCAAGATCCAAATTTTGGTCAACTAGCTCTCTAAATTCATTAAGTATAAGCATGAACTTCTCATCAAAATGATCAAACCAAGACAATCGTTGATAGGTATTAAAGGCTTTTTAAGTTGAGGTTAAAGGTGTTTCGGGTTACCATATTTTGCCGGAGGATGCAAGATATTATGCAAAACAACAAGAGATGATGGACCTGTTGAAAACCACAACTTCCAGTCAATTCTTCTTGCTTAAAATTTGTTGCACTTTTCTCCTTCTCTAAAAACAGAGTTTCATGTCATTCGCCCAGACTTAGATTTTTCTATGGGCTTGGAATGACAGACTTCTCGATCTTCGAACAAACGAATCATGGATGCCTAATAACAAATTTGACCAACTAAGGCTCTCTTTTCGGCTCTTGTTTCATTTCCCTTCTGATTTTTATGTTTTTTAATATGAAGGGGAAAACGCTTTTTCTCGAGATAGAGTCTTGGGTGCACGAAAATGTACCAATTTTTGAGTTTTTCAAGGCAGAACCAAGCTCTCGTCTTTGTTGATTCCACCTCCACCAATCGCGTATAGCCTCCGTCTTCAGTGACTGGAAACTACGTCGTTCCTCCCTCTCCGGCGTTTTTGCACATATCTGAACATAAGACATAAAGAGAGAATGCATGAGGTTTGAAAAATGGTTAAGTTTCGGGTGGGGTACCAACTAAAAGTGAGTTGGTCATTCAGGTACGACAAAAAGTGGTAAAAGGTAAAAGATGTCCTGAATGTATGATTCGTTATCTTTCCCTAAATCTTTGATGAGAAAATCAAGTCAAGTTAAAGTCCAAGTATAATAGAGCTAGTATATTCCATCCTAAAAAATCGCTACGGTCTAAATTCTTCTAGGGATTTCGCATTCACATAAACTCTAGCTACCGCCTAGTCTAGAACCAAATTACGAAAGACCATGTTACTAGGAAATAGCGTAGAAGCACATTGGTCGGTTATCGTCATGGATTTATGTCATCATTCCCTCAAAACCGTATTGCTACTTTAAATTTTTAAAAATTTAAAAGAAAGCGTGAAAAATGCAAAAAATACAAAGACTCATGAAAGAAAAGGTGGTTAGTAAGGGATGAAATCATCCCCCACACTTAATTCACATTGTCCCTAGTGTGAAATAAATCGAGTAAGGACGAGAAATAGAGTATGTAATCAAATTGAAAAAGTTTCGGGAAAAAGAAAACTTACATGTAAGTGGTCGGGAATGGTAATTAGGAATGGATAGGTGATGGATTAGGGATGTATTGGGAATGGATTGAGATGTGGGACACATCCCTATGGGGTAGCAAATGGTTGGGAACATATGGATCAGACGGTCGGGAATCGGTCCCGGGTCGAAGGAACGCGACCGCGGGTCGACAGAAGCTTGGCCGCGGGTCTGAGTAGCGCGACCGCGGCCTAGAGGGGCTTTGCTGCAGTTCGGTCGATCGCGACCGCGGTAGAGGATGGGCTGGACATGGTTCGGGATGCTGCATCCGCGGCCGAGCTTCTTTTGCGGCTAAACGTGCTTTTGCGGTTCGTGCTGGGCCGAGTAGTGTAGAACCGTGATTTCATCTTTTTGTTTTTCGTTTTTTGATTTTTTGATTTTTTTGTTTATTTTTATGAAAGCCTGAAATTAAGAAAAAGAAAACGTCAATAGAAAAAGAAAGAAAACTGTACTGAAAATGGGTTGCCTCCAATTGAGCGCTTTTGTTTAACGTCGGTTAGCTCGACGTTGGTGGCGAGATGAGCTTAGTTGAAGAAATATCTTGTCCGAGATCAAGTCTCATTCTATCTACTCTTGTCATCCTTTGTATAAGACTTATAACGCCATTCCCACTCGGGATTTTCGTCCTCAAGTTCGAGATGGTAATCTCCTTTGGGATCACAATGAAAAATCAGACTTGAAACCTTTTTGGAGTATGATTCGTCAACGTCGTGAGTGCTTGGCAAACGTGTTGGATGCTTGTAGGGATGTCAAACGGGTCCGCCCGCGTCCAAGTAGCCCGACCCGACGCGGTTTCAATTTTTTTGTTGGGCCTCGCGGGCTGTCATGTCGGGGGCTGCGGTCCTAAAATCCCTTGTCCAAACCCAATCTGCCTATAATTTACGGTTTAGCGGGCTGACCCGCGGGTTCCTCTTCATCTTAAAGTTCTTGTGGCATTTAGACCTACAGAACCGGAAAATCTGCAAGAGCAGAAGAAAGTTTAGCTTGTAACTAAATCACAATATGCATAAGAAACAAGACTAAAGAGAGTGCTTGTTTGAGTAAATCCGATAAACAAATGAAACACCACTGACATATTTGTAGATCTCATATATACAAAACTCCTAACCCAAGGATGCCATAAGATTTGAAACATCAATCAAACCGTAAGAATAGACACTGAGTTTTCAAGAGCAAATAGATGAATTCCAAATAATGATACACATCAAAACTGGTAATTTGAGCTAGAGAACCATACAAGATACGAGCAACAAGACATGCACATATATAGAATCAAAGAAAAATTGACGAACATAGCTTATATGTGAGTCCAAAGCAGGGTTAAACCAAAAGAGCATATAAAACGTACAAACTAATGTGATTCTCAAGCAAAACTATTTCTCGTCAATTCAAGATTTAAGCGACATTAAATTACCTTTGCATCGTTGCGGACAAACCGAATACCATGTCCACAATATATTGTGGAAGAGCAAAACCAACACTTGACCAATCACATTTTGTCTCCTCCATAAAATCCCTATTAGAAGAACACAGAGGAATCATAAAAACAAAAAAAAGGAGCGAACTTATGACATAAAACTGAAACTAAACCCACACAAAAAAAAAATTATACCAGTTTCTGGCCCAGAAGACGAAGACCAGCTTTTCTCCCAAATTCAAAAATCCAATCACAGAAAAACAAAATCTCAAAATTCAATAGAAAAACCCACCAAACCTGAATCGGATTGAATCAAAAACACATACCAGTACTAAATTTCATGACTCGACTAGGCTCCGATTCACTCCATAACTTTTGGGCCCGACTAATTTTTCTTCTTCTCAAACTCGTTTTCCATCCTTTGCAATTCAAGCTTTTCAATCCTTGGCACTTTCTTACAAAGAGAAATATAAGCACTTTTTATTCCAAGCAAATGAGCTTTTACTCTAGAATACGAGCCTTGTCGAGTTTCAGTACAAAAGTTACATTGGAATCTCCAGGTTCCTCCGGTTGCTCCTTGTTTCTCTAATTTAGTCACATAGTTCCACAATGGAGCTTCTTCAGTTTCATTTGACCTATTAGTAGATTCATTACCAGTGCTACTACCAATATTATCACCAAGTCCTTGAGAATTATTCATCTGCATAATATTAAAAACAATTAAAAAAAAAACGAAAAAGAAAAATATAAAAGTACACAAACATAACAACAAAAATATATGGTATTAGTAAACAAGTATAATTAAGAGAAATTGATCAAAATAGCACTAAATGAAAAAAATTTCATTAAACTAGCACCTATATTAAAATGTCCTGTTTATAGCATTCATTTAAGACACAAAAGACCATTTTAGCCCATAGTTTATTTTCACATTAATTAAAAAAATTACGTAGAGATCGTCTTCTTCAATGGCTGTTCGATTGTTCAAAATTGATCAACATAAATCAGCATCGTCAAATCAATCAACTAAAATTGGGTGATTTTCAATAATTGGAAACTAAACTGAATCACCAGAAATCAAAAAACAAAACTGAATTACTTGATCTGGATCATCGACTAAGAACTCTGTCGTCATGGTCTATGTGGCCAATTAGGTAGGGTTTTGCAGCAGCGAGTCACTGAAGCCATGCGCCTGCATCCGCGGTTTCCGGCCTAAGAACGCCGGCGCTTGGAGATCTGAGGCTCTATTATTACAGCGACGGCTGCCACCGTGAATCTGGGGACTCTTGCGACAGGAGAGATACGTTTGAGGCGGTGGGAGATTTGTTGTACGACGGCGCTTGGAGATCAGTTTTCATCATTTAAATCTTTCTTTATTTTTTTGTGTAGACTAAACAACAACACATTTGTTCTGATGCTTCATTTACGCATTGAAATCAACAGGAAATATCGTTTTCTGTTTTTGTTCATTTGGAAAGTCTTTCCGAAATACGTTATATATGTTCCTAAATACGATTCATTTTCAAGAAAGGATCATTTTTCATCATTTGTACATTTAGGAAGTCTTTCCGAAATACGTTATATATGTTCCTAAATACGTTTCATTTTCAAGAAATGATCATTTTTCATCATTTGTTCATTTCGGAAGTCTTTCCGAAATACGTTATATATGTTCCTAAATACGTTTCATTTTCAAGAAATGATCAGTTTTCATTATTTGTTCATTTAGGAAGTCTTTCGTAAATACGTTATATATGTTCCTAAATACGATTCATTTTCAAGAAAGGATCATTTTTCATCATTTGTAAATTTAGGATGTCTTTCCGAAATACGTTATATATGTTCCTAAATACGTTTCATTTTCAAGAAATGATCATTTTTCATCATTTGTTCATTTCGGAAGTCTTTCCGAAATACGTTATATATGTTCCTAAATACGTTTCATTTTCAAGAAATGATCAGTTTTCATTATTTGTTCATTTAGGAAGTCTTTCCGAAATACGTTATATATGTTCCTAAATACGATTCATTTTCAAGAAAGGATCATTTTTCATCATTTGTACATTTAGGAAGTCTTTCCGAAATACGTTATATATGTTCCTAAATACGTTTCATTTTCAAGAAATGATCAGTTTTCATCATTTGAATCTTTCTTTATTTTTTTGTGTAGAAAAAACAACAACACATTTGTTCTGATGCTTCATTTACGCATGGAAATCAACAGAAAATATCGTTTTCTGTTTTTGTTCATTTGGGAAGTCTTTCCCAAATACGTTATATATGTTCCTAAATACGATTCATTTTCAAGAAAGGATCATTTTTCATCATTTGTTCATTTAGGAAGTCTTTCCGAAATACGTTATATATGTTCCTAAATACGATTCATTTTCAAGAATTGGTCATTTTTCATCATTTGTTCATTTAGGAAGTATTTCCGAAATACGTTATATATGTTCCTAAATACGTTTCATTTTCAAGAAATGATCAGTTTTCATCATTTGAATCTTTCTTTATTTTTTTGTGTAGAAAAAACAACAACACATTTGTTCTGATGCTTCATTTACGCATGGAAATCAACAGAAAATATCGTTTTCTGTTTTTGTTCATTTGGGAAGTCTTTCCCAAATACGTTATATATGTTCCTAAATACGATTCATTTTCAAGAAAGGATCATTTTTCATCATTTGTACATTTAGGAAGTCTTTCCGAAATACGTTATATATGTTCCTAAATACGTTTCATTTTCAAGAAAGGATCATTTTTCATCAATTGTTCATTTCGGAAGTCTTCCGAAATACGTTATATATGTTCCTAAATACGTTTCATTTTCAAGAAATGATCATTTTTCATCATTTGTTCATTTCGGAAGACTTTCTGAAATACGTTATATAT
Organism: Eutrema yunnanense; assembly: GCA_002933935.1. NCBI lineage: Eukaryota > Viridiplantae > Streptophyta > Magnoliopsida > Brassicales > Brassicaceae > Eutrema > Eutrema yunnanense. The sequence goes on along the minus strand of PKML01043563.1, from coordinate 16,236 downwards.
GTTCCTAAATACGTTTCATTTTCAAGAAATGATCATTTTTCATCATTTGTTCATTTCGGAAGACTTTCCGAAATACGTTATATATGTTCCTAAATACGTTTCATTTTCAAGAAATGATCAGTTTTCATCATTTGTTCATTTAGGAAGTCTTTCCGAAATACGTTATCTATGTTCCTAAATACGATTCATTTTCAAGAAATGATCATTTTTCATCATTTGTTCATTTAGGAAGTATTTCCGAAATACGTTATACATGTTCCTAAATACGTTTCATTTTCAAGAAATGATCAGTTTTCATCATTATTTTTTTGGGTAGACAAAACAACAACACATTTGTTCTGATGCTTCATTTACGCATGGAAATCAACAGGAAATATCTTTTTCTATTTTTGTTCATTTGGGAAGTCATTCCGAAATACGTTATATATGTTCCTAAATACGATTCATTTTCAAGAAAGGATCATTTTTCATCATTTGTACATTTAGGAAGTCTTTCCGAATTACGTTATATATGTTCCTAAATACGTTTCATTTTCAAGAAAGGATCATTTTTCATCATTTGTTCATTTCAGAAGTCTTTCCGAAATACGTTATATATGTTTCTAAATACGTTTCATTTTCAAGAAATGATCATTTTTCATCATTTGTTCATTTCAGAAGTCTTTCCGAAATACGTTATATATGTTCCTAAATACGTTTCATTTCCAAGAAATGATCATTTTTCATCATTTGTTCATTTCGGAAGACTTTCCAAAATACGTTATATATGTTCCTAAATACGTTTTATTTTCAAGAAATGATCAATTTTCATCATTTGTTCATTTAGGAAGTCCTCCCGAAATACGTTATATATGTTCCTAAATACGATTCATTTTGAACAAATGATCATTTTTCATCATTTGTTCATTTAGGAAGTATTTCCGAAATACGTTATATATGTTCCTAAATACGTTTCATTTTCAAGAAATGATCAGTTTTCATCATTTGAATCTTTCTTTATTTTTTTGTGTAGACAAAACAACAACACATTTGTTATGATGCTTCATTTACGCATGGAAATCAACAGGAAATATCGTTTTCTGTTTTTGTTCATTTGGGAAGTCTTTCTGAAATACGTTATATATGTTCCTAAATACGATTCATTTTCAAGAAAGGATCATGTTTCATCATTTGTACATTTAGGAAGTATTTCCGAAATACGTTATATATGTTCCTAAATACGTTTCATTTTCAAGAAAGGATCATTTTTCATCATTTGTTCATTTCGGAAGTCTTTCCGAAATACGTTATATATGTTCCTAAATACGTTTCATTTTCATGAAATGATCATTTTTCATCATTTGTTCATTTCGGAAGTCTTTTCGAAATACGTTATATATGTTCCTAAATACGTTTCATTTTCAAGAAATGATCATTTTTCATCATTTGTTCATTTCGGAAGACTTTCCGAAATACGTTATATATGTTCCTAAATACGTTTCATTTTCAAGAAATGATCAATTTTCATCATTTGTTCATTTAGGATGTCTTTCCGAAATACTTTATATATGTTCCTAAATACGATTCATTTTCAAGAAATGATCATTTTTCATCATTTGTTCATTTCGGAAGACTTTCCGAAATACGTTATATATGTTCCTAAATACGTTTCAATTTCAAGAAATGATCATTTTTCATCATTTGTTCATTTCGGAAGACTTTCCGAAATACGTTATATATGTTCCTAAATACGTTTCATTTTCAAGAAAGGATCAAATTTCATCATTTGTTCATTTAGGAAGTCTTTCCGAAATACGTTATATATGTTCCTAAATACGTTTCATTTTCAAGAAAGGATCAGTTTTCATCATTTGAATCTTTCTTTATTTTTTTTGTGTAGACAAAACAACAACACATTTGTTCTGATGCTTCATTTACGTATGGAAATCAACAGAAAATATCGTTTTCTGTTTTTGTTCATTTGGGAAGTTTTTCTGAAATACGTTATATATGTTCCTAAATACGATTCATTTTCAAGAAATGATCATTTTTCATCATTTGTACATTTAGGAAGTCTTTCCGAAATACGTTATATATGTTCCTAAATACGTTTCATTTTTAAGAAAGGATCATTTTTCATCATTTGTTCATTTCAGAAGTCTTTTCGAAATACGTTATATATGTTTCTAAATACGTTTCATTTTCAAGAAATGATCATTTTTCATCATTTGTTCATTTCGGAATCCTTCCGAAATACGTTATATATGTTCCTAAATACGTTTCATTTTCAAGAAAGGATTAGTTTTCATCATTTGAATCTTTCTTTATTTTTTGGTGTAGACAAAACAACAACACATTTTTTCTGATGCTTCATTTACGCATGGAAATCAACAGGAAATATCGTTTTCTGTTTTTGTTCATTTGGGATGTTTTTCTGAAATACGTTATATATGTTCCTAAATACGATTCATTTTCAAGAAATGATCATTTTTCATCATTTGTACATTTAGGAAGTTTTTTTCGAAATACATTATATATGTTCCTAAATACGTTTCATTTTCAAGAAAGGATCATTTTTCATCATTTGTTCATTTCGGAAGTCTTTTCGAAATACGTTATATATGTTTCTAAATACGTTTCATTTTCAAGATATGATCATTTTTCATCATTTGTTCATTTCGGAAGTCCTTCCGAAATACGTTATATATGTTCCTAAATACGTTTCATTTTCAAGAAAGGATCATTTTTCATCATTTGTTCATTTCGGAAGACTTTCCGAAATACGTTATATATGTTCCTAAATACGTTTCATTTTCAAGAAATGATCAGTTTTCATCATTTGTTCATTTAGGAAGTCTTTCCGAAATACGTTATATATGTTCCTAAATACGATTCATTTTCAAGAAATGATCATTTTTCATCATTTGTTCATTTAGGAAGTATTTCCGAAATACGTTATATATGTTCCTAAATACGTTTCATTTTCATGAAATGATCAGTTTTCATCATTTGTTCATTTAGAAAGTCTTTCTGAAATACGTTATATATGTTCCTATATACGATTCATTTTCAAGAAAGGATCATTTTTCACAATTTTTTCATTTAGGAAGTCTTTCCAAAATATGTTATATATGTTCCTAAATACATTTCATTTTCAAGAAAGGATCAGTTTTCATCATTTGAATCTTTCTTTATTTCTTTGTGTAGACAAAACAACAACACATTTGTTCTGATGCTTCATTTACGCATGAAAATCTACAGGAAATATCGTTTTTTTTTATATAGTTTTCTGTTTTTGTTCATTTCGGAAGACTTTCCGAAATACGTTCGGAAGACTTCCTAAATCGTGGAAAGTCTTCCTGAATTTAGGAAGCCATCTTACACATTTAAGAAAATCTTCCTAAAACGTATAAATGAGAACTCTTGTGTCTATTTATACATTTATGAAGTTATCCTACACATTTAGGACAACCTTCCTAAAATGCACATGTCTCCCATTTGAAGATTATCTATAAACATTGGCAACAATACACATGTTTGAAGATTCAAGAATAGTTTGATGAAACATAAATTAACACAAACATCTTCATACCATCACAAAAAAACAAGTTGTAAGTTAGCAAGCTTTTTTGAATATTCAGGAAGACTTTCATATAACGATTCATGTATGTGAATTACTTGGCCATTTAAAACCTTTCTAAACAATTCCAAGTCAAGGTCTCAAATTTTGATAAACCAATGAATCTATATGGATATCTCTTCGTATCATGAGCTGTTGGAAGATGAGTAGAACAAAAGAGAAACATGAGCCTACTCTCGTTTCTCTTGGAATTGTTAAAGGCAACTGATACAGTCGCTTCGGTACTCCCGGCTTGGCCTTGCTTGACAAGGTCATGTGGATTAGCGGCTCGAACCTGCTAAAGATTGGCGATACCCAGAACGAAACAGATGGAATCGAGATTTAGTCTCAAAAAAGTGTTTAAAAAGTCTCAAAAGAAAAACGCACATAATGTTTAACTAATTCATGAGAACTACAAAACACAACCAAGATCATATCAAGACAAAAATCTAATCAACCAAAAAAATTCAAAGTCTTTACAAGGTTTGGTTTAAACATCAGCTTATGAATGCTAATCATTTTATTTAAATTTGCAAACTAAGCTAATTCATTGGTTATGGATATCACAAATCACATAAAAAGTTTTGTAATAGAGTGGCAGGATCATCAAGGAGCAGAAATGAATGAATTCAAATGACAGCATGACCAGATATTTTGTATTTTCTCATTTTATCAATTATCAATGAGAAAAACACATCATATTTTACAAATTCTTCATGTTATTGCAAATAGTCAAGGAAAATCATGTTTTAGTATCGTACAACAGCTCAATTAGTAAAAGAAAGTGGAAATGTAGAATCTAAAATAAAAACTACTTCACGAAAAACACATACCAAAAATTTTATAAACAAGAGAAATACAATCGGGAAGTGTTTCTCATTAAACAAAAGATTGTCTCAAAATTGGTCAATTGATATCTGATCAATCAACTCAATGTTTATTTCCTTGTCGACAAAAAAAAAGCAATCGTAGAAGGTAATTTTTTCTCAATAAAATTGTAAACATTATGAATGATAAACTATCCGGAGAGAAGGAGACGATCTAAGTTTCGATCTAGGGTTTGAAAACAATCGAACTCAAACAAACTTGAAGCAAAAAAATGGGAGTCAGAGATTACTCTGATTTCTGGCGAAGAGAAAAACCTAGATTTGAAGCAAATCTGTAGAATTTGTTTTCTCTTTCAAATGATCAGAGAGGGAGAAAAAATTGATGCCGAGAATCCTGTCGATCTTCGGCAATTGCAATAATTTCGGCAACAATTGCGAAAACCACTACGATTATTAGAGCAACGACGATGATACTCCTTGATTTTCTGTTTTTTTTGCTTGTTAGCTTACTTTTGTTTTATTATAAAACAAGGCTAGTTTAGTCAATTTTCCTTTTAATGAATGCTATGTTTGTGACTTTCACCCTTAGGTGCTAAATTTGTGAACTTTTAGTTTTTGGGTGCTTTTTGTAGAATTGCCCTATAATTAATCTATAGGGTTGTTATTAATTTATGATACATTAAAATAATATACAAAACCATCTTCGACAATATATAAAACCAGGCTAACCAGCAGCAAAAACAGAAAAGAAAAGAAGAGCGATTAAACACACATATTTGTTCCGGTGAATAACGCAGAGATGAAACCGTGAAAGAAAGTGATATTTCCATATTTCACCTCTTTTTAGCATGCATTCTTGTTATTGCTTTGTGTCTCATGCATGTGTCTTGCATAGTTTTTATGGCATTTAGGTCTAAATTAGAGTAATAGGTGTTTGCACTAGGTTTTAGTGAGTCTAACATGCATAAGGAGTGTTTTTAGGTGATTTGGAGACAATTGGACATATTTGGATAGTTGGACCAAAGTGGAGTGCAAAATCCATCCGAGACGCCGGAAAGATGTGGATGGACGGAGACCTTCCGATCATAATTGGCTTGGATGACCTTCATCAATGTTGTAGAGGAGTGAGTTAGATGTCTAGGGGAGGTTGAATCAGGCTATTCAGACAAGTGGTTCGTGAGTTACCGCAGTTTCACTGAAGACGTATCCGCCTGGCCGAGAAAACGTGTGGCTCGTCTCAACCGACCACCACCCACTTGGGTCGGTCTTGGGTCAGGAAAAGCAACCGACCCAAAGACACTATCTCAACCGACCAGATGGTGCTCGGTCCAAACCAAGCAGTCTCAACCGACCATGATCCACACGGTTAACTCCACCCGGTCCAAACATCCAAGATACCAGCCGAAGTGACTCAAAGAGCAGGCCAAATGAAGACCTTCCCGTGCCCAGTTTAATCTGAGGTCTTCATGAAAGTCATAGCTAATCGAGCTGACGTTCGTTTAGTGGTGGTTTCATGTCATTCAGATCGGCCTTTCAAGAGATATGGCAAATATATAAATGACATGTCTGTCTGGCATCCAAACGAGTTATGCTCCAAATACGACGTCTGAAAGATCAACCCAGATGAGGGGTTTTCACTGGATTAAGATTCTGAATTCTTCATAGAAGTTGTAGATAATTGAGTTGGCTGTCTTCTGGAGGTGGTTTGAGGTCATTCGGATGTCAGGTTCATGAGTTATGGATGATTCACTGCAGGCCTTCTTTTCCACGACCCAGATTCGGCCGGGTCAATACACGGTTTGTCCCGGGTTGACCCGGTCCGACCCAAACTTCTTTAAATAGTGAAATACCTAATTTTTATATCTAATTTTTCTTTTCCTAGAGTTGGTTTTTATCCCAAACTCTTCCTAAGATGATTTTGGATGGATCTTCATCATTCATGCCACTCTAGTGAAGGATTCTTCAACCTATCTTTATATTATGTTTATTTAATCTTTGTTCTTTACCTTTATGTCTCTTTTTCCCTTGTGTTCTATCTTGTTCTTCATGTTTAGGCTTTAGACCCATTTTTGATTATGCTTGATTTTGATGATTTGATGATTGATTTGTGTTGCTTATGTTCTTAATCCTTGCTTTCCTTTCTTTCTAAGTGATCCTAGTGCTAGATTGGGCTTGAGAGAGTCAATCTAGATTATAGGGAAAATCATGCACACCAAGTGTTCGATGAAATTCCCCTAGGAGCTTAGTAAGAGATAAACATTCTTAACCTATGAAAGTAGTTGCTTAAGGTGTTTATTGGTTGATTTGAATGTTGATCTTAATGCTTGCTAATCATTTTATCACAAACGAGAGTTTGATCTTGATTTAGTGATTAGCAAAGTGATTAGTGCCTTGAGAGAGGATTAGTCATAATTAGTGATCTTAACCTAAGGATTTGCATTGATTGTGTGTATTAGCATCATTAGTTAATTGTCTTGATGGTCAGATGATGATGATTTAGGTTGATCTTTGTTAAATCTTTCACTTAGGTTGGTTCTTAATGCTAGATTTGATAAGATAAACCAAAGTCTAGAACTACACCTAGATTAGGTAGTTCTAGTTGGCGTGACAAACCAATCTAGAGCTACACCCTAGGATTTATGGTCTCATCCCATACATTAGGGAGAGATTCGTGTAAACGGTGTTACTGCTAGATTAGGTTTATCCATTCGAGTCTTGAACTTAGGCATTTCACTCCTAACCCGAGTTTAAATGAATTGCTTGAACAAAACCTTTTGTGAGGGTTTCTTGCCTATCCAACGAGAGTTGATGTCTCGGGTGATTAGTGAACTAAGTGGGATTGGAGATTAATGCTTGTTAATCATCTTATCACAAACGATGGTTTGTTCTTGATTTGATGATTAACAAAGTGATTAGTGCCACGAGAGTGGATTAGTCATAATTGTGAATCCCATGTTCTAGGATAGTGTTTAATGCAATCTTTATCATCATTATTCGATTGTTAATCATTCATTTGATAGTTCATTCCATGATCCAACACTTATATATTTGTTTTCCTTCTTGCATTTGTTTTCTTTGTTCAAAAATATAAAACCCAAAAGATTTGCTCTAGCTTAGGAAGTTTCATGTATTCTTAATACTTCAATCTTAACCTCTTTGGTTCGATCCTCAAATACTACAATGATATGAGTAGGTTTGAGTAATTGATATGAACTTAACACAAATTCTATTTATCAATTTGGCGCCGTTGCCGGGGATGTTTAGCATTGATCATTAGGATTTTGATTCTTCTTGAGACTAGAGATTTTTATTTTCTTTTGTTGCTAATCTTTTCACTTTTCTTGTGATTTTCATGAAGGGAGTGACAAGGAGGAAGCAACCGTCAAGCTAGTGACGTTAAACGCGCGCTTGGGGACTTCCCCAAGCCTATCCCTTGTCAAGCTAGTGACACAAAACAAGCATCAATAAGGGTCTTTTGGGTCCAAGGTTGCGGCAAGGCTCATTGGTGGTGATGTTGAAAGCTCTTCATTCATCTCCATTCATCTAGTCTCACTCCTCATTTGTAAGTACTTCTTTCCTTTTGAGTCTCATTGCATTTTTATCTTTCGTTTTTGGTCTCTCTCTTGAATTTTTTTTTTCACACCGAGACGTTGTGATTTAAGTTTGGGGGAGGGACCGGTGTCTAACCGTGTGTTTTGTGATCTTATTTTGCCTTTTACATCTTGAGTTTCATGCATATCATGCATTTTCAATAAATTTGAAATTTTTTGAACTTTTGTGCATTTCATATAGGATTGAGTCTAGATGCATAGCATTTAGGGTTGCACTCACTTGCATTGGGAGAATGATCCATGTAGAATATAAACTTAAGAGCTTGATTTAATGCCCTCGTTAGGAGTTCTTTGATGCATTTGAGCAATCACGAAGTTAAGGATGATCCATGCTTTGATCTCGCGTTTTGAATGTTTATGTCTTGGTTGAAGCATGCTTTGATTTGATTCCATCTCTATCTATTATTTGAACTCTAATCTTGACTCATAATTATCATGCATGTACATTGAAAAGTTGAACTCATGGATACCATATACATATTTGAGCTATCTTCTCCCTTTCACCACCTTCTTGTTAGCTCAAATAGCCATTTCGCACCTTTGGAATGGTTCACGTCACCCTTAACCTTAACCTTCTTTCAAGCCTGCATTACTAGTGTGTGTCATGAGGCCTAATTTCGAATGAACTTAGAAAAAGTGTTGAATTTGGAACGACAAGGAGAAGCTTCAATGTAGAACTAGCTCACACATCATTGAGCTAGACATATGCTAGGGTAGATAGGTTTGGGTTTTGGGTGATTGATTGAAAGGAAAGAGAGTATGGAGAAATGGAAAGAGATAGGGAAAAAGAGATGGGGATAAGCAATTGATTGAAATGGTTGCCAAAATAAAAGTTGGTTTAGCTCTAAGTGATAAGAAAATAGTCTCTGGCCTTGAAAAGAAAGAAAAGAAGCCAAAATGGCTCAAGTTAGAAAAGAAATGAAAGAGACTAGAGAAAGCAAAAGAAGAGCTAAGGAAAATAACTTGTGGAAGCTAAACCATTTGTTTATGAGGCGAAGAAGAGAATCCCCTAAATGTTTGAAAGGAAGAGAAGTGGTGAAACTTTGTGGTTTATGAAGGCAAATGGCCTTGAGAAAAAGGTAGCTTAGGATTGAGCTTGGTTGGTTTAGAAATAGGAGTGGAGTTCACAATGGGTACATTGGGTAGATGGAAGTCATCCTTTTATGCATTGGTTGTTCTTTACTCTTAGCATTTTGCCAAAGTTCATTCTTTCATGAGAGATCCCTTGCACCGGAATACCCACATTGTTTGAGTTCACTCTTATCTCAAGACCTCTCCCTTAGCCAAATGAGTTCACTTGATGTGTATGAGCATAATTCACCATTTGCGATTAATAGGAATGCTTGTGGATGCTAAGGCTTAAACCCATTTCGTTTTGAAAAGAGTATGACTAAATCTTTTGAAGTAGAGGTTGTTTGTGCATCATATAACTCCTCTCAAGGGCATTGATTAGAATTCTTTTGTTAATATGCTTGGATTTGATCTCCCACTTTCAAACCTCTCTCTCTACTTGTTTGTTTGCTTGAGGACAACCAAATGAATAAGTTTAGGGGAGTTGATATTCCCATATTTTACCTCTTTTGGCATGCATTCTTGTTATTGTTTTGTGTCTCATGCATGTGTCTTGCATAGTTTTTATGGCATTTATGTCTAAATTAGAGTAATAGGTGTTTGCACTAGGTTTTAGTGAGTCTAGCATGCATAAGGAGTGTTTTTAGGTGATTTGGAGACAATTGGGCATATTTGGATAGTTGGACCAAAGTGGAGTGCAAAGTCCATCCGAGACGCCGGAAAGACGTGGATGGACGGAGACCTTCCAATCCTAATCGGCTTAGATAACCTTCATCAATATTGTATAGGAATTAGTTAGATGTCTAGGGGAGGTTGAATCAGTCCATTCAGACAAGTGGTTCGTGATTTACCGCAGTTTCACTGAAGACGTATTCGCCTGGCCGAGAAAACGTGTGGCTCGTCTCAACCGACCACCACCCACTCGGTTCAATTGGGTCGGTCTTGGGTCAGGAAAAGTAACCGACCCAAATACACTATCCCAACCGAACAGATGGTGCTCGGTCCAAACCAAGCAGTCTCAACCGACCATGATCCACATGGTTAACTCCACCCGGTCCAAACATCCAAGATACCAGCCGAAGTGACTCAAAGAGCAGGCCAAATGAAGACCTTCCCGTGCCCAGTTTAATCTGAGGTCTTCATGAAAGTCATAGACAATCAAGCTGACTTTCGTTTAGTGGTGGTTTCATGTCATTCGGATTGGCCGTTCAAGACATATGGCAAATATAGCAAGGATTTGTCTGTCTGGCATTCAAACGAGTTTTACTCCAAATACGACGTCTGAAAGATCAACCCAGACGAAGGGTTTCCACTCCGATTCAGCTTTTTCGTTATTCATAGAGGTTGTAGAGAATTGAGTTATCTGTCTTCTGGAGGTAGTTTCAGGTCATTCGGATATCAGGTTCAGGAGTTATGGTTGATTCACTTCAGGCATTCTTGACCACGACTCATATTCGGCCGGGTAAATACCCGGTTTGTCCCGGGTTGACCCGGTCCGACCCAAACTTCTTTAAATAGTGAAAAACCTAATTTTTAGATCTAAGCTTTCTTTTTCTAAAGTTGAGTTTTATCTCAAACTCTTCCTAAGATGATTTTGGATGGATCTTCATCATTCATGTCACTCTAGTGATGGATTCTTCAACCTATCATTATATTATGTTTATTTAATCTTTGTTAGTTACATTTATGTCTCTTTTTTCCTTGTGTTCTATCTTGTTCTTCGTGTTTAGGCTTTAGACCCTTTTCTGTTGGATTTTGGATTATGCTTTATTTTGATGATTTGATGATTGATTTGTGTTGCTTATGTTCTTAATCCTTGCTTTCCTTTCTTTCTAAGTGATCCTAGTGCTAGATTGGGCTTGAGAGAGTCAATCTAGATTATAGGGAAAATCATGCACACCAAGTGTTCGATGAAATTCCCATAGGAGCTTAGTAAGAGATAAACATTCTTAACCTATGAAAGTATAGTTGCTTAAAGTGTTTATTGGTTGATTTGAATGTTGATCTTAATGCTTGCTAATCATTTTATCACAAACGAGAGTTTGATCTTGATTTAGTGATTAGCAAAGTGATTAGTGCCTTGAGAGAGGATTATTCATAATTAGTGATCTTAACCTAAAGATTAGCATTGATTGTGTGTATTAGCATCATTAGTTATTTGTCTTGATGGTTAGATGATGATGATTTAGGTTGATCTTTGTTAAATCTTTCACTTAGGTTGGTTCTTAATGCTAGATTTGATAAGATAAACCAAAGTCTAGAACTACACCTAGATTATGTAGTTATAGTTGGCGTGACAAACCAATCTAGTGCTACACCCTAGGATTTATGGTCTCGTCCCATGCATTAGGGAGAGATTCGAGTAAACGGTGTTAGTGCTAGATTAGGTTTATCCATTCGAGTCTTGAACTTAGGCATTTCACTCCTAACTCGAGTTTAAATGAATTGCTTGAACAAAACCTTTTGTGAGCTTTTCTTGCCTAGCCAACGAGAGTTGATGTCTAGGGTGATTAGTGAACTAAGTGTTATTGGAGATTAACGCTTGTTAATCATCTTATCACAAACGATGGTTTGTTCTTGATTTGGTGATTAACAAAGTGATTAGTGCCACTAGAGTGGATTAGTCATAATTGTGAATCTCATGTTCTAGGATAGTATTTAATGCAATCTTTATCATCATTATTCGATTGTTAATCATTCATTTGATAGTTCATTCCATGATCCAACACTTATATCTTTGTTTTCCTTACTGCATTTGTTTTCTTTGTTCAAAAATATAAAACCCAAAAGATTTGCTCTAGCTTAGGAAGTTTCATGTATTCTTAATACTTCAATCTTAACCTCTTTGGTTCGATCCTCAAATACTACAATGATATGAGTAGGTTTGAGTAATTGATATGAACTTAACACAAATTCTATTTATCAGAAAGTGAAAACACAGAGATGTTCCAGACTTCCGGTGAGTAACGCAGTAAACAAATCGTGAGGCGTGATGTGAAGAGGTCATCTCAGAGAAGGCGAAAGAGTCAAATAGTCAATTATTTATTTTAAAGCCCTCGTTTAAACATCCTCTTATTCTTTTTTCTGTTTGGGATTTTTACATTTTTTTATATGGAAAAATAGTTAATTTTCCTATTTCTATAAGGGGACGGCTAATTGATCGCTGAAACGTCCCCGTAATTTTCCTTTTCGTCCCCGTTTTTTGTTTGCCGTCCATGTCTTCTCGGAAACGTATAGGGGATGTTTCCACGGCGTGCTCATCAAGTACTCGTCCCCACAACAAATACGGGACGTGAAACGGCTACAAAATGGCGTCCCCGTGCTTCATAGCTCCATACAACTACTTCTTCTCCACCAATCAAATATGATAAAATAGCTCCCATCGTCTCTCTCTCTTCTCTCTGACAAAGTAAGCGGAGAATGATTACGCTGAAGATCGACGCTCTCTTCTTTCGGCAACGATATACATAATATTATTGTAAAAAAAAGCCGGAGAAAGCTTGCATCGAAAGTGATCAATTTCTGAGACCCAAATGAAGAAATCTGAATCATCGTTATTACTTATTAGTGGATAGAAATGGTGTAAGCCTCGGTGGTGAGAGCTTAACCGGGATAGAGATGGAGCTAAAGACAGGCGGTTGCCCTCTCTTTTAGCCGGTAGATCGATGGTGTAGATGACTTGACACGATGGCGGTTGCTTCTCTCGTGTGGAGTCTAGTGAATGGGAGGATGGTGGAGTGAGTACACGACACAAAGGGGAGGTTACTCTCTGATACGGTGCAAAGACTTTGGCTTATTCGAATCACACGAACAAGACAAGAACTAGAAGAGAATTCGCTTCTCTCAAGAACTAGGGGAAGTGCGGCACTTTATTGATAAAAAAGGTAACCAAAAATACAAGCTGCAAGGGAACCTTATAATGGTTTGTCAGCTGCGGGACCCTTAGGTCAAAATAAAACGCAAATCACAAGAAAACAAAACGCAAAAACAAGAAAACAGAAAAATGGAAAACCGCATTCCTATTCTAAAACAAAAGTGCATCGTTTCATTTAAAACAAGAAAATGAAACTATGGTCGCGAGGCTAAAACTACTTGTTTGTTGTCGTTTTGAAGCTGTCCTTATTTGTTGGAGAGGCTGGAATCACCTGCAAAGACATTATATAATGTAAACAGCTTACATTGAGGTGGTGATGTCAGAGATAGTGCATGAGGAGCTTTTGAAGGCGACTTCGGCTCTGGTGCGTTCAGTGCGTGCAACTGTTTGGGGAAGTCCTCTAGACGGTCTTCAAGATCAGAGAAACCTTTATCTTGAAGCTCTTTCACTCCCTCAGTTGCTGTCTCTTCTTCTTGCCTCTTTTGGTTCTTCTTGGGCAAATGACTTGCTTTGGAAGTAACACGAGGTTCCTTTGTTCCATCCTTGGATTCTTGAGCTCCTGGTCCTGTCAAGAAGGTATGCATACCTTTGGGATCATCAGGAGATGTCCTGTTTAGGCTTAGTTGGCTGAATTCATCAGCAAGTCCTTCTTCGGCTACGAGGGGGCCTCTGGGTGGCTGGTTAGAGAGCTCCTTGAGTTCTGCATCTTCAAATGGAAAACTGCCTGACCGGTTAGTAAAAAAATAGTCACTTGGACGAGAGAACTTACCTCCCTTGGTGTTGACCAAATCGTTTGGATTGGTCTTTGGCTCTAGACTCTTTTTCTCGGCTAAAACTGCTTCGGCTAAGTTTTCCTCGGCTAACTTTCTCTCGGGTAAATTTGCTTTGGCTAAATTTCTCTCGGCTAAATTTCCTTTGGCAAGAATTTTCTCGGCTATGTTTGTCTCGGCTATTTCTTGAAAAGGGTCGTCTGGTCCTAAGGAGTTGATGAAAGCTTGCACGGCAGTTCCAAACCTCTTTTTGAGTTGCTTGGCCTTTGAACGGGTCATGGGTCCTTCTTGGACCATTGGCACCTGCGCTGTGTCAGTACTAGAGACGATGTCCTCATCATTCCCTCCCTCTTCAAGAGGTTTTGACCTCAAAACTGGATCTCCTGCGTCATAATAGGACATATCAACAACATTAAAGGTATGTGAGATATTAAACTCACCTGGTAGTTCTAGCCGGTAGGCATTGTCATTGATTTTGGCTAGAATTTTGAATGGTCCGTCACCTCTTGGGGTGAGCTTGGATGCACGCTTATCAGGGAACCTTTCTTTTCTCATGTGTAACCAGACCCAATCTCCTGGTTCAAATGTGAGTTCATTCCTGCCCTTGTCATGACTCCTCTTGTATCCCTCGGTTTTCTTCTCAATATTAATATTAGACTTCTCATGCAACTTCTTGATGAGCTTAGCACGCCTAAGTCCATCTTAGTTAATCTGTTCTACTTGTGGGATTGGCACTAAATCTACTGGAGACAGAGGGTTAATTCCATAGACGATTTCAAAGGGGGATATTTTGGTGGCCGAATAAACAGCCATATTATATGCAAACTCTATGAATGGAATACAATCAAGCCATGTTTTCATATTTTACCAAGAGTAGGTCTTAGTAAAGTACCAAGTGTACGGTTTACCACTTTCGTATGTCCATCCGTTTGGGGGTGGCAGGTGGTAGAAAAGAGGAGATTGGTTCCTAGCTTCCTCCACAAGGTTCTCCAGAAGTGACTCAAAAATATTTTGTCACGACCCGATACTATGGTCCTTGGGACCCCATGTAGGCGCACCACCTCCTTGAAGAACAAATCATCTATTTGAGTTGCATCATTGGTCTTGTCACACGGGATGAAGTATGTCATCTTAGAGAACCGGTCCACAACAACAAAGATTGAATCTTTGTGTCGGATTTTGGGCAGTCCTAAAACAAATTCCATAGAGAGATATCTACCCATTGGGCGTTAGGAATAGGTAAAGGGAGATAAAGACCATGTGGATGTGACCTTGATTTAGCTTTGTGGCATTGCACGCATCTAGAACAGAATATCTCCACGCCTTTCTTGAGGTGAGGCCAATAGCAGTGATCTTTCACCACGGCTAAGGTCTTGTCTACATTGAAATGTCCCATTAACCCTCCTCCGTGTGCTTCATTAAGCACTAGCTCCCTCATTGATCCCTGCGGAATACACAAACGTTTATCTTTAAAAAGAAAACCATCTTGGAGGTAGAATGAACTGTATATTCCTTTGCCGTGTTCTTTGTAACAATCTCCAAGCTCAGGATCATCTTTGTAGAGGTGTTTGATGTGCTCAAATCCTAGCACTTTGGCCTCCATTGTTGCAATGAGAGCATGCCTCCTAGACAAGGCATCGTCTACTATATTTTCTTTGCCCTTTTTGTATTTGATGACGTATGGAAACGTCTCTACAAACTCAAGCCACTTTGCATGTCTTCTCTTGAGTGATGTCTACCCTCTCAGATGTTTAAGAGTCTCATGATCCGTGTGAATGATGAACTCTTTAGATAGCAAATAGTGTTGCCCAATTTCTAAGGCCCAGACGAGAGCATATAGCTCCTTGTCATAAGTTGGATAGTTAAGCGTGGCCCCGCTTAGTTTCTCACTAAAGAATGCTACTGGTCTCTTTCTTTGGTGTAGCACAGCCCCACTTCCTAGACCAGAGGCATCGCATTCTACTTCAAACATTTCATCAAAGTCGGGTAAGGCAAGAACCGGTGCTTGAGTGAGCCATTCTTTGGATGTTGAAAGCAGCTTCTTGAGCTGTCCCCCATGAGAATGGCAAATTCTTCTTGATCACAGCTGTGAGTGGGGCAGCAGTGGTGCTAAAGTCCCTTACAAACCGCTGGTAGAAACTTCCTAGGCCGAGAAAGCTCCTAAC
Organism: Eutrema yunnanense; assembly: GCA_002933935.1. Lineage (NCBI taxonomy): Eukaryota > Viridiplantae > Streptophyta > Magnoliopsida > Brassicales > Brassicaceae > Eutrema > Eutrema yunnanense. Next base: position 320 of record PKML01043563.1, on the reverse strand, counting down.
ATGCCCTATAGTCGTCGGGGTGGGCAAGTGTCTTATGGCTTTGATCTTTTCCTCATCTACTTGTAGTCCCTGTTTACTTACTACAAAGCCTAAAAATTCAAGTTGATTAGTACAAAAGGTGCTCTTCTTAAGGTCTTCCTTGCGAAGTGATTTAAGCACTAGTTTAGGTGCTTGAGATGATCATGTAGGTTATTACTATATATAAGTATGTCATCGAAATAAACAACTACGAATTTACTTATATAAGCACGCATAAGCTGGTTAATCAGTCGCATGAAGGTGCTTGGTGCATTAGTAATTTGGCGACTAATATGCGACTC